>JAXQGX010000069.1:0-25020 GCA_037040455.1 Irpex sp. P115-07
AAATCATACGTACCGACGGAGCGCGAACCAAGCACTGCAATCTTCCTCTTCTTGAGCAGCTCACCGGGCATGATTGGGAAGACAGGGATGAAAGTGGGCGAGGTCTGGAAGTTGGGGGCCTAATATACGAACGGGTCGTCGGAGTGATGAAAAAGGTGGATCTCGTGCGGGATGGGCTGTCGGGCAGTGTCCACCGATTATCCGCGTCTTTTATCCGGCCGGGTCGTGTCGGGGGTCGACTGAGAGGTGGTGAGCGACAGACCTGGACTGGTCGAGCACGACACCGACGGCGACGAAGAGGAGGGGGAGGGGGAGGGGGCGAAGAGGGGTAGGTGCAAGTGTTAGGCGGGAAGGAGGAAAGGGGTATTTAAACGTCGCAGAGAACGGGGATATGAGGCAAGCTCCCGGATCGAGACCGGTCAGCGCCGGAAAAACCAACAAAGCAATTATTCGATTCGACAACGTGCAGCAGAACTATTTCCTGCCCTCATAAAGCTACTGGAAACCACAGAATTTATGTGCGTCGTGTGCGGTGTGAACCTGTTGCCGTTGCTGCCACATTGCCTGCGCTGATTCTCCCGCAATGGACTTGCTTCTTCGGGCACTGTACTCGTCCTTTTGGTTGTCTCTCCTCCTCTTGCTCCTTGCATGTTTATTCAACCTCTCTCTTCATCCCACCTGCTGCGCCTCTACCACATGCTCCTCCGTCCCCGCAATCCTCACGTCTAAAGTTTGCTCCTCCATGCTTCGTGTCGGCACCTTTTTCGCCAGCTTTAACCTCTGCATTCCGAGTCCCGGCTTAGCGACCAAAAACACCACCCTTCAAACGACCCTCTCCCGACACGCTATGTCCGCTGTTGTCAACGTCACAGAGATAAGGTACGGAACAATCGCAGCTTGGCACACACATCCTTTACAGCCTGTCTGCCCCTCTGACGCGCACTTCACCTGGAAGTTGACCGTCGTTCAACGTTCATGCTGCTAATCATTTACTCCTCTCAATTCCTCCGCATTTATAAACTCGGATCCAGGAGTTTACTCCATATTTCCTCATATGATCTCCAACCCATCACACCGCGCTATCCGCCCCACTGCACATCAACACGGTTTGCGATCGTATAAGGGTCACCCAACTCTCGCAGCTGTCTGTACGCTTTCCATCAAGTCTCAGTCCGGATCCATCAAACCCAGTGTATGCAAATTGCCACACCAGCAGCACATGTAATTCGAGCATTTAGCATGGGAAAGGCGGCACGCGTACGTATAAATACGAAGTGTTTCAATGTTCCAAACATAAACCTAGATTTCCGTCCGTCGCGACTTGGAGACGCCACATCTCACAGAACACATCTCTCATTTTCCTGCGACGATCCCTGATCCATGTTCCTGAGTTGCTTAGTGGTTCATTCCAATGACCTCTTGCAGATTACGCGTGCACCGGTGTTCGGTCAATTAATGTAAAACACGGATACTCGTTAGAATCAGTGACCGAGCATACGCCATAGATCCTTTCACAACTCGCGGAGGATGTACCAAAAGATACTGCAAGGTACTACCTTTCCCTCCATATAAAGGATCCAGCCGAGAATAGGCCTCGTCTCAACCCACCTGCCAGGTAAGTGCAGTCATTACTACAAATTCCGAGCCAGCAATGTCGTGCTCATTCACGCGTTACGGTACCGGTCGCGGATTGTATAACCTCCCAGAAATCTAGACCACTAGAACTTCCGGCTGGATAGCCCGTACACCGTACGTTGACGCGAAGGCACTTGTTGTCTTTGGCCATGGGCTCCGGGACATGTTGTTTAGTCCCTGCGAAGTACGTAAAAATGGTGTGTGGATTTGTGTTTGTGTTTGCGCTCTCACTGTTTGGCTCCGTGAGTGTAGCGGGAAGTGCAGACACGTTTGAAAACGAGAGTTTCGGCGAGACAAGTAAGTTCGCGACGAAAAGGTCATTGACAGTCGGTTAGCGTTATCGTCACTATTTGATACATGCGCTCATGAGAAGTTCTGTCTGGGTAGATATCTCCTCTACAGATCGGGCAGAAGTGCTCAAACTCGGGCATCTCCTTTCGACGCTGTATCCTGTCGGTTTACGCGTTCATGAACATTGAAAACGTTGCGATGTCGACTGCACGATGCTACGGTCACCTAACATGTCCCCTGCACACCCACGAGTATAAACCCAAATACAGCTGGCTCACCCAGTCAGCTAGGCTTTGCGGCGACGGCTCACTTTGCAATGTATAGGCGTACATTGCCAATGCAGCGTCCCATTCAATTTGTCTCGACGGAGCTTTGCATCCTCGACGTACAGCATTCTACACCGGGCAAGGAGAGCAGACCAGTTCGGGTAATGTATTGGCCCAGAATACGTCAAGTACGTTCAATTTCAACCGCAACATTCAAATTCATCTGGAGGGCGGTGAGGAGGCTCAGCCAGCCAGACCACTCCGAGACCAAGCGGCGGCCACAACCATAGTAAGGCACGATATCGCTAACATTACGCACGCTCAACAAATCGTCCATTCCATCTTGCCGGGAACCCGCCCACGAAGGTTATTGCCTAACGGAAGTGATCACCGGTTCCGCAGAACTTTGAATGGCGCTGCGAAATCACGTTTGATGGCTTGGAGGAGGCTCCATGCATCCCGAAGAGGTGGCCCATGTGGTCGAGGACGGAGAGTGAAAGGAAGCGGCCTGACAGGTATTCAATGTTCGATGTGTATACAGTTGAATAGAATGGGTGCGGAATTGGATGGGATAGGACTTGGATGGCGAGGGCGGTGTTTTGTCGTATACGAGTACGAGGCGTGAGTCTGCGCGATTGTCGGGAGAGCCTTGTAGTGAAATTAGACCATACTCGCAAAATTAGAACCTGCTCAGTTGGAAGAGCTGTACGATTTCGTGATGCCCGGCTGGAGCGGGAACGAAGCCACGACACGCCTGTGAAAGGTTGGGTTGAGAAACTACCTCTCCGAGGATTAGTGGCCTCGTGGCGTTGTGTGAACAGTACATATCTAAGGGATGTCGTAAGAAAGAAAAGATGTCAGCTCCTCGTTGAAATTGCATCGGGAACATGTACTCCTTATCTCTGAAGGAGTGACGAAAGTCAATGATGGTTGCTGCCTCGTTTGCCAGTTTCCTTGGTCTTGGGCTATCTCAGGCTGAATCCTGCAGGCATGAAGGGTCGTCAGCGTGAAAGGACTGTTCGGCCTCCTTGACGAAATGTGTGTCGCCCGCGACGTATCAGGACAGACGAAGGTGATCGTCTGGCGCTGAACTACGATATATGGGTGTGGCATCGCACGCAAATACGCGCATCTGAATGTGTAGGAATGATTTGACCGGCTTGAAGGCCTAGATAAGAGAGCGCATCAAGAGATGACGGTATGCTTAGTGTACTCAACTTTAACTTAAGCAACTTAACTCGCCTTCTTGCTGCGTACGTCACGTCGTATTCGCGTCCTCTTATCTTCGCGCCCGCCTGCAAGCAGTGCCCACAGCCCGCCTGCCAGTGACGAACAGGAATAGCTGATAGTATAAGTGGCTATTTGATACTTTCCAAGCGGTCGTTATCGCATTACGACGCAACATCCGGTATTCTCTATCTGCAGATACGTCAAAACTCAACCGAAGACCAGGTAACTTTCGGGAAACTTACCGCGGAACAGGCCGTTGCGCAGCAGCCTCTGACGCACTATTCATACTCCTCCGCGGACTACGGTCAGTCTTCAGCCTCAGAGGACCGAAAGTCGTCTAAAGCTACAGGTGAAGTACATCCGAAGGATCTATCCACATCCCTCCCGAACGACGAGTGAATCAGAGGCGAACACCAGTAGTGTGCGAAGGAATGAAGCACATGCTCCCGACAGCTTCTCGGGCCTGTATAGCGTAGGTCCAGAGCCTCGATAGCGACGATACGTGAATCGACAGCTGAATCTGAAGGCGAGCGGGGCGGGACAGATAGACTTTTGGTGTGTTATCTCCAGCTTCCCGGACTATTCCCACGCGTCCCTGTATGCTCTTGTCGCTGATCGCGCAATATGGCATTCTATGATATGAATCTGGAATATATGGGCATTGCATCCGCGGCCTAGGAGGAGAGGATTTTTAGTTGAGGTGATTTCGATGCCAAGGGGCTTGAGATAGGGTTTCCAATACGGCAAGGGCGTAGTGTCCTAGACAAGCTACGTGGTCAACTGTTGGATGGTTCGTGTAGCTGTGAGGAAATCTAAGTAAGTAGAGCAATGTCTTTGTTCGCTCTCGAAGGTCGACGCTATTATTCGGTAGCCTCACGATGTGTGACAATTGGTGTATTCGCATCATGATTTACTGCACGAATGTCTTATCTATATGCAAGATGAGTTAGCGCAAATCCTGTACCGTAATCAGCATAGATTGCTGTACCTTAATCGTGGAAGATTTAAAGTTCCACGGTACTATTAACTCTTCTTAGAGAAGCACCCTCGGATTGCTTATCCGAGAATCCGAAAGTTTTGTCTTTCGTAGCCTCTGAAGATCCTAGCCTAGGCCCTTTTGTGGGTGCACCACGATGATCGCTTTGAGACATCTCTACTTTTGGACTATCTCTCAAGGATAGGAGTGTTGCTACTGTTGAACGAGAGCGCACAGGCTCGAGTTTAGGTAACTGTATTCATTGAAAGATGATCTACGAATTAGCGAGTTAGGTATATGTATATTAGAGCTTGTAGTATAGATACACTTACGCGTCATAACCACTGCTAAGAGAAGGCTTGTATTGCGCTGTAAGAGCCGTTCATGAATGTTATGGTGGACTAGACTAATGCTTCGATAGCCTGAGTTAGCAGTCGCCGCGTCGCCAATTAAGTGCGTGTGGCGCGAGCATGCAATTGTTTCTTCGTCCTGAGAAGGGGTCTTATATCTATAATCTCGTGTAGTGAGGTCAACATCGTCGTCGAGGAAGAAGAAGAAGAACTCATGAGAGAAACTGACCCAGCAGCCAGTCGAGTCGATCACGTGGATTACGCGGCCACGTGCTTCATAGACATAAATGGCCTTCCACGTGGCCACTCGTTCGTTTTCGAACGCGTCTTTATTAGGCAGCCTTGTCAGCCTCGTTCGAACCACCATCTTAGTCTCAACACTTGCCCTCTTCAACGGCTCATTGTCCCCTTTCTGCATCCAGTAAACCTCACGACAACTCGACCTAGAAGATCATCATGTCCGCTGTCTCCACACCCGCCGACGTTCAGCCATTGCACCAACCCACCCAAGCTGCAGTCGTTGTGCCGCCGCAGGCACCTGTAGGAACCGCCTCTAATGGCGCTGCTAACCAGTCAATCGGAATGGGTGCCAAGGCTCTACTCGCGAAGAAGATGGCAAAGAACGCGTATGTCTCGTACTCTGAGGCGACGTCACAGTTACTAACCGAGCCTGCTAAATCATAGCAATCCGAACTTTGTATCACCCACCGACGATATGATGACCCCTTGCACTAAGAAAATAAGCGCAGCCAAGAAGAAGCACTTCACAAGGTAAATACGACGAGCACTATGGGCCGGACACTCAGCTGAACTCGTTTGTCACTAGGGGCGGCGTCAAGCCAATGAAGCCGCTCTTTGCTCAACATCAGTCAAAGGCCAACAAGGCATCTGACTCTGGTTCGAGCGAGGACGAATCATCGTCGGCGAACAAGATGGACGAGGATGAGAACCCATTTTGAAGAACCCTCATCCCATCAGTCCATCACTTCTTCAAACTCACGACTCGCCATGATTCCTCTCCTCTTGCATTTTGTCTTTGGTTCTCTTGCACTCGTTACTTGCTGTCTGTATAACACCACCCTCGCAAAGCTTTCTACTTGACCGTACTCAGCTGCGCGTCCATTACTTATTATAAATATCTATGCAATGACCCTTGGTTAAGGGGTTTCCTCTTCGAACGTCACTTAAACTCCAGCCTTTATACTGTTCCGTTCTTCCCGTTGTTCATCATGGCCGTTATGTTATTCCCTTCATTGAGGATGAGAACGTGACAAATGGTCTGGCAACACAAGTGTTACTAGGGCAACGCCACTTTCTGGCTTGTGAACGGGTGTGTGATTCGTCGCGAGCGTGTAGATGGCATTCATCAGATTAGGGGAGTCGTGGTGAAGGCAGGTATTTGGGGTCCCGGCATAAATACTGCGGCGGATGCGCTTCACCACCGCTTGCGGATAGCGGATTCTCGCCTGCACAGTCGGAAGAAGTCTGTGGACAGTGAGTATTTTGGCCGACAGAGCGTACTACAGCTCGAAATCTGGTGCAGACCCGGCTGAAGCTGGAGGATGCATCACTACTCCTGGTTCGCCGGAGAGACCGGTCATAGCACTCAATAATTTGTGTCTTGCGATGCGCTGTGCATTGCCTTTGAGGCCGCGTACGCCCTCTAGCCCGCCTCGATGTCGTTGCTGCAGCCCGAAGTTTATGCACAGTTCATCTCGCCTGTGTTCTGTATGCTGTGTCGAGGAGGTATAAGCAGTTCATTTGATCAGTGTTTTATATGTTGCCCTCAATAGTGGCATGGTGGCGGCTGATCTGATCGCACAAAAGGACACCGACATGACTGGAATACAATAGCCATAGATGTGTGCTTGACGCTGTTCAACGAGCGTCGGGCGCATCCAGCGTCGTAGAGAGTGGCAGGGAGCATCCATCGTATCTCGACGTGAGAGACGGGAACGACAGCGACTTTGTTCTAATCATTCACTTTTCTAAACGTGCCCGGACAGTCGCTCTCACCCTCTTCTAGGGCAATGAGGCCGTGCGCGCATCAGCGAGAAGCTGTGTACGCCGGTGCCTGGGGTCCGGCCTAAGTATAACTCGCGTTGTCCTGCGCGCAACCCGCTCGATCTCAAGCTTTC
Source organism: Irpex sp. P115-07 (assembly GCA_037040455.1). NCBI lineage: Eukaryota > Fungi > Basidiomycota > Agaricomycetes > Polyporales > Irpicaceae > Irpex > Irpex sp. P115-07. The sequence continues at coordinate 6,887 of JAXQGX010000069.1, forward strand.
ACCACTCCGTTCTCTTCTACGACCTCTTTCCTCTTCAACTCTCCAGGCGAGACAGGCAAGGCTTTTACGCTCTCAACGAATACAGTAGAACGCACACAGCGGACATGGACCCTAACAGGCCACCCTTGCCATCTAATAACCCTTCTCAGGCGACTCTCAATGACCCATTTGGCGATCGCCAGCATCTCACTTTCCAGGAGCCTACGCCCAGTGCATACGCCAGTTCTGTCTCTCTGACGGATGACTTTGGAGGAGCTCGTCAGGAGTATGATGATGAGGAGATTGAAAAGGTGCCGTTGACTTCGAGTGGGATGTATCCCCCTGGGTGAGTTTCCGAATGTAATTCGGTGTATTTTGGATATGTGTCCTGAGACCTCAATAGCCCGGTTGATCCCAATGCCTTTGGAGAGTGGCAGCGACCTCAATCGGTGGCCTCGTCATCGTCCGGTGGTGTCGAATCATCCTGGAGACGCAGGCAGACCATCAAGCGCGGTGTAACCAGAAAGGTCAAGCTTACGCAAGGAAACTTCATTACCGAATACCAGGTGCCAGAGCCTGTTTACAGCGCAATTGAGGCAAAATGGAGGGAGGGAACGAAAACCACAGAGTTCTCGTACGTGTGTTATCACTCTGAAATGCTTCCGTGACGCGTGCTCAATGACAACGTCTTAGACACATGCGGTACACTGCTGCAACCTGTGATCCTGATGACTTTTCAGAAGCGAATGGTTATTCTCTGCGCACGAAGATGTACAACAGGTCTACTGAGCTCCTCATTGCGGTTACCTCCTATAATGAGGACAAGACACTTTATGCCCGTACTTTGCACGGCGTTATGATGAATATCCGAGACATTTGCAAGACCAAGCAGTCGAAGTACTGGCGTCGCACTGCCGAGGAGGGAAATCCCGGCTGGCAGAAGATCACTGTTGCGCTTATTGTTGATGGTCTCGAGCCCATGGACAAAAGCGTGTTGGATATCCTCGCCACTGTCGGTGTTTACCAGGACGGTGTGATGAAGAAGCAGGTCGATGGCAAAGAGACCGTAGCACATATCTTTGAGGTGTGTGCCACTTATTTCGCGCTCTATCTCCCCCAATCTAAAAGTGGGGCTAGTACACGACCCAACTTTCGGTCGACGCAAGCCCGCAGCTGGTCGTGCCACAGGGAGACGATCCAAATAACCTGGTCCCCGTCCAAATCATCTTCGTCGTGAAAGCCAAGAACCAGAAGAAGATCAACTCCCACAGATGGCTCTTCAACGCCATTGGTAAGATGCTCGAGGTGAGTAAGATGACGCCATGGAGCCTGCGGAGCGCTCATATACTTCTGCTTTCCCAGCCGGAGATTTGTGTCCTCATCGACGCGGGTACTAAGCCCGGTCGCAAATCGATCTATTACCTCTGGGAGGCCTTCTACAACGATGCTCATCTCGGTGGATGCTGTGGTGAAATTCACGCGATGATTGAGGGAGGAAAGAAGTTGTTGAACCCTCTAGTCGCGGCCCAGAACTTCGAGTACAAGATGTCGAATATCTTGGGTACGTACGCGGCACTCTACTCCGGGACGATCACGTATTGAAGTTTATCATAACTATAGATAAACCGCTCGAGAGTAGCTTCGGATACGTGTCCGTGTTGCCTGGTGCTTTCTCAGCCTACCGGTACCGTGCTATTCTTGGTCGTCCGCTCGAGCAGTACTTCCATGGTGATCACTCGTTGGCCGACCGGCTTGGACCGAAGGGTATTTACGGAATGAACATCTTCACGAAGAACATGTTCTTGGCCGAGGATCGTATCCTCTGTTTCGAACTCGTGGCGAAGGCTGGCGATAGGTGGACGCTCACGTACGTTAAGCCTTCCAAGGCTGAGACGGATGTGCCAGAGTCAGCTGCTGAGCTGATCGGTCAACGTCGTCGTTGGCTCAACGGTTCGTTCGCCGCCTCGGTTGTAAGTAGCCTACACCGTACACGGACATCATCCGTTGCTGATAACCTCTTGCAGTACGCTCTTGTCAACTTCTTCAAGTTGTACAAATCCGGTCATGGTCTTATTCGTATGTTCTTCCTCCATATCCAGGCTCTCGTAAGTCTTGATTTCTTTCCTATCATATACAAAGTCCGCTGACGCAGTGCAATAAGTATAACATATTCTCTCTGGTTTTCTCTTGGTTCGCTCTGGCCAACCTCTGGCTGACGTTCAGTATCATCATCGATCTCCTTCCGTCACAAAACATCATCATATTCGGTACTGAGGCTGTTGTAAGTATCTTTAACAAGGGGTCGGATATATGCTTCACTGACAGCATCTCATAGACTCACTGGGTGAACTTGGCGTTAAAATGGATTTACTTGACATTCTTGGTGCTGCAGGTAAGCTGGGCATTATTTGCTATGCAGCGGCACACTGACATGATGGTGTAGTTCGTGTTGGCGCTAGGTAATCGACCGAAAGGAGAACGTGGCTTATATGCCTTAACTTTATGGTCCGTAATACCGTGCTGTCAAGTATTATCCACGAACTCACCATACATATTTAGGGTGTATGCGATACTGTCGTTATACTTGATTGTCTGCTCGTTCTGGCTTACTGGCAAGGCCTTCGCAGTAAGTGACTAACGAACGTCGTTGGGTAATACGGTATTGACGTCGCTATAGAATATCCCGAATCTGCTGAAAGACAAGACACCTGGCCAAGTGGTTGCTACTTTCTTCGAGCCGCCTGTTGGTGCGCTAATTGCGGCGTTGGTATCAACCTTCGGTATCTACTTGATTGCGTCCTTCCTTTACGTTCGTATTTTCCTTTGAGTCCTGGTGTCCAGTGAAATTAACGAAATCTGGCAGCGCGATCCCTGGCACATGTTCTCAAGCTTCCCCCAATACATGCTCCTCGCCCCTTCGTTCACTAATGTCCTCAACGTCTATGCATTCTGTAACCTTCACGATGTACGTTCCTACCTCTCACTGCAGTACAGCGTATCTGACACTCGTTTTCCAGGTTTCGTGGGGTACCAAGGGTAGTGACAAAGCAGAAGCCCTGCCGTCCGTCAAGTCCAAGAAGGGCAAGGAAGAGGCTGTCGTCGAGGAAACTACCAGGAAGAAAGAAGATCTCGAGAATCACTTCAAGGAGACTGTCACTCGTGCTCTCACCAAGCTTGAAGTCAAGGAAGAGATCGAAAAGCCCACCATGGACGACCAGAACCGTACCTTCCGTACCCGTCTCGTGGCCTTCTGGATGTTCTCAAACGCGGGCCTCTCGGTCGCCATCGACATGCTCAACGGTCTTCCGTCTAATAACGAGGAGCAAGATGAGAAGGAGCTCCAGAAAAAGCAGAACATCTACTTCTCGATTATCCTCTACTCGACTTTCGCTCTCGCGTTGGTTCGCTTCATTGGGGTGAGTGCTTTTCGTACAGATCTTGCGTGACATTGAGCTTATGTGTTGCGATGCAGTGCCTGTTTTACTTCTTCAAGCGTAACCTCTTCAGGTTCTGCCGCAGGAACTAGATACCCACTCGTTTCTCCACCTCATCGGATCTCTCGTTCTTTCTTGTGTGGCTGGAAATTTCTTTCTCATCGGACATTCACTACGAATGCGGTTTTCCTTTCGCTTTACGTTTCTCATATCGAGCATTCGGTCGGTCCTTGCTATCCAGTAATGGTTATCTTACATCCTCGGACAAAATCTAGCGGTTTTCATCATCCACTCACTCACTGATAAAATAATATCATTTCATGCATTCTCTCCATTGATTACCTCAGTCTCAGTTAGACTTGAGCTTGATGACCGCATTCACTACATAAACTGACTAATTGGGATTCGACTTTTTGCGTGGGTTGTGCGCTGTTGTGCGAAAACGATTCCGAAGAACTTCCTAGGTGACTGAGTTTTGCACTCCAAGTCTTTCTCCGTCGCTGACTGTCTGGTTTCAGGAAAATAATCCACCTCCCCGTTCCCCGGTTTTTCAACTGCCGTGATAGCCGTATCCCGAATAACTCGGGATAGAAAATAGGCATGTAAACCGGTCAGGATTCGGGGACATTCCAGGATAATCCTCTTTCACCGAACCACACTCACATGTACGCTTCGTCATGCCAAAAATGTGGCTCGTAGCCACCACGATCCAGACTGTTGCCCCTCAAAGTTGTAGAGGCAAAATGTATTCGCACGCATCTTGGTAATGCTCATGCTAAAGGTGTGCGACCGGTGCAGTGGGCACCCGAAAGTTCCGCAATAGGTAAGAACTTGCTATCGGATGACCTCATCACTGGGAAGTACTTGTATGCGCGGGAGCCAGAGTATATAAAGCGTCGTGGCAGTAGTAGAAAACCTATCTCTTTCATCCCCATCTTTACGCTCACACGAACAGTAAGTTGATTCCCACTTTAGTCATTCCTCGCTCTATATTCGCCATCCGCCCCCACCCAGCCCTCGTTAGCCGCGGAATAGCATCGCTCACTCTTCCGTCTACGCTCTCAGGAATCCACTTTAACAACCCATAACACCCTTCATCTCATATACAATCAAGATGTCTCCTCGTGTTCTCTTCGTCTTCACGTCTGCTACCACCACCTTGACCGGCCACCCGACTGTAAGTACAACTCGTACACCGTACTGCTTTCGCAGCTAACGAGCCTCTTATCACAGGGATGGTTCCTTCCCGAGGCCGCTCATCCATACTACGTTCTCGCTCCCCACGCGGAGATCGACTTCGCTGCCCCTAAAGGCCCTAACCCTCCCCTTGATCCTAACAGTGTCGAGGTACGCATTTCTTAGATTGTCACCTAGTTACTGGCTGACCTCACGATCGCACACCAGCCATTCAAGGCCGATGCCGACTCAGTCAAGTTCCTCGAGGATGCCACCGTCAAGGAGAAGCTTGCCTCTGCCAAGACTCTCGCTCAAGTCAACGTCGACGACTACGACGCCGTCTTCTATGTCGGCGGCCACGGACCAGTTATTGACTTGGCGAGTGACCCGGAGAATGCGAAGCTTGTAAGCTCGTTCTGGCAGAAGGGCAAGATTACGAGCGCAGTTTGCCATGGACCTGCGTGAGTTTCTCTCTTGTTCGACTTGGAAGGGGTTTGAAAGCTGACTGCATGCGCCATGCCCCAACAGAGCCCTTGTAGGTGGTGTCGATGCAGATGGAAAGTCTATCTTTGCAGGCCGCCAGTTCACCGGATTCTCCAACGACGAGGAGGTCTCCGTCAAACAGGTCGAGGCTATTCCCTTCCTGTTGGAGGACAAGATCACCCAGCTCGGTGGAAAGTACACGAAGGCAGGGCCGTGGGAGCCGAAGGTGGTCGTTGACGGGAAGTTGATCACTGGACAGAACCCGGCTAGTGCTGGGCCTGTTGGGAAGGCGATCTTGGAGGCCTTGCAGAAGTAAGCGTAACGGTCCAAGTTGAGCAAAAAAGGAGAGTGTACGATATAAGAGTAAGAAAAAGTTCAGGTTGTATACATGTATACCTATACTCTAAACGGTACAAAGAATTGTCTAGTTAATGACTCGCATATTGAAACCAAAAGGTCATCAATTTTGCGGCTGCAAGGGGTGACAATGACAATGTTGATCGGATCAATTCACATTTCGGAACGAACTTTGCACGTCTGTGGCTCTGTCAAAGCGTTACTGTATACCACCACACCAACGCCGTCGTCAGAAATTTCTACGATTGTCGCTGCTATGCCGCCCGAACTGATAACATGTTCCAATGCAGAACGAGCCGGCTCTACGCGCAATGAGGGACTTATAAATACTAATCTTGTGATTCTTATCCCACCTTGTCCTACAGCAAGAACAGCTCCCCAGTACGAAGCATTACCAACATGAAGATAACTGAGCCTGTAGTGTTGCGAAAGATGCAGTATGGTAAGCTTTCCGAGTCTCTCTTTACGAAGCTTCCTTATCATCATCATTGTTCTCACGTACGTTCTTTGCCGGTCGACGATGTAGGTGATATCCCTACTGCGATTCGAGTAGCCGAAGAGGCACTCATAGAGGATCCCTTGCAACATTATCTCCGTGATACTCCTGTCAGTGCAATACACCATGTCCAGTCACGTATACAGAGTTCTGACGCGTTCTCTCATGTCACGTAGGACGCCCATACCGGCCTGTTCACTGAAGAGTGGAGGTTCGAAGTTGGCGTACATTTTAGCCAGACGGTCCGCAAAGGCCAAACGTTAGTTATCGGAGATCGTGACGTCGATGCGATGGTCACTTAGTGAGTTAATAGCCGTTTTAGCTTGTCTCCTCAGTTCTTACTGGACGTGAATGTCAGCAGGCCTGCCCATGAAATCGACGATGGTATTGACAATATTGTGAAAGCTGTCATGCCGTTTGTTGGGGCGGTCCAGTCTCAGATGCTGAGTCCACAGCAGAGAGAGGTGCGTTATCCTTCGTTACACCCGGGAGCACCTTCCTAGTTTGACGTGCCCGATCACAGAGAGCAGCTACGTTCGCGAAAGCTTTCCGAGAGGCGGTGGCCTCAGTCGGTGATAGAATAAAGGAGATGGTCCTGCTCTCTGGGCTTGTCACTCGTCCGGCGAAGCAAGGCCGTGGATATGGGTCAGCGTGCGTCACCACAATCACAGACCTGGTACGTCTCTTCTATCGAATGGCACATGGTTCGACTGAGGGGTCTCTGCTTGATATATAGGCAGACAAAGAAGGTCGAGCAACTTGGCTTGGTTCGAGTAATGTGGCCAATAGGGGATTCTACGAGTCCCTTGGGTTCGTGGTTGTCGCACAGATCATCTTGGGAGAGACTGATCCTACGTGGAATGAGGCTCCTCTAGTATCGGATGTGGTACGTTGAGACTAGATAAACAATCGAGTTGTAACTGACTTCCGTGCTGCGTAGATGATCAGGGAGCCTCGAACATAGATACATGCCCCTACATACATCCATGTGGTATACAAAGCCAAATGATACGCCGCAGCAGAAGCGCCGATGTATCTTATCACGAAATGTCACGCCGTTCTCTTTGGAAGTTACGAATGTACAGAATCCAGGTTTGCTTTCATCACCCTGGCATTCAAACACCCCCATATAGACTCGGAGGAACACTAAAGGGCTATAAAATACCGCGTTGTCGTCTACGCTTGCAAGTACTACACAGCATCTCCGTTCTACTAACTGGCAGATCCAGCGTACCAGCATGAAGATAACCGAACCTGTAGTGGTGCGTAAGATGCGCTATGGTATGTCCATTTACTCCCTTCTTGATATGGAACTACGTCCTTACTGGTATGATTGTAGATGAAATACCTGAAGCACTTCGCATATATGAAGAGGCTTTCGATGGGGACCCATTGGAGCACTACATGAAAGATACTCCTGTCCGTAGAGTTCAAATATTAACCATTCTTTAGATACTCGTTCAAACCTCTACGCTCTTTTCAGGATGCACACCCCGGTAGATATGAAGAGCTGGAGAGGTTAGACAATAGCTTGCGATTTCCCCAAGCCGTTCGTAAAGGCCAGTTATTGGCTATTGGCGAGCACGACGTCGATGCGTTCGTTACGGTGTAAGCTTTACTTAATTAGTGCGGGTAGGTACAGTCTCAGTTTTCTCATGCGTAACTATGTTTGGGCTCCCAGTACACCTCCACACGAGGTGGAAGACAGTGTAGATGGTATCATCAAGGTAGTCATGCCAGTCTTCGGGGCTATCTCGTCGCATATGCTCAGTCCTCAGCAGAGGGAGGTGCGTTTGCTACATTGAAACCTTACCATCTGCCCCTGACGTATGCGTACCTTGATCTATGATCGAAGAGAGCAGCCACTTTCAAGAAATCCTTCCGGGCAGCTAGAGAGGCGGTCGGTGACAGAGTAAAGGAGATGCTCGTGCTCTCTGGAATTGTAACTCGTCCGGCGAAACAAGGCCGGGGATACGGCTCAGCTCTTGTGAGAGCAATTACAGACCGAGTATGGTTTCTACCAGAATATTCAAGAGGAATGATTTGACCAGGTATAATCTTTGTTGTAGGCAGATAAAGAAGGTCGTGCGATTTGGCTTGGTTCGAGTAATGTGACGAATAGAGGGTTCTATGAGTTGTTTGGGTTCGTGGTAGTCGCACAGGTAACGGTAGGAGAGTCTGATCCCACCTGGGATGAGCCTCCGGTTGTGGGGGACTTGGTATGTCGGGGAGCAGGCCCGTCAATTGATTACATGATATTCACTCACGTTTGTCGTTTATAGATGATTAGGGAGCCACGAACATAGCGAAATGACATAGCAGCCGCGACTGGACTTGCTCAAGTGCGAATTACAGCTAGAGATAGCTTTTGAGCACACCAGGCATATATCATGCGCACGAATTATATGCATACACGATAAACAACAGATGCGCACATAGCCATGCTCCGGTTATGAGTACGATAAACTGAAAGTAAAAGGACTTGGAGTAAACGGTTTTTCTTAAGTTCATAGCGCTTATTTCCGCCGCCCAGAATCACTCCCCTCGGTTTCTGCCGGGCACCCTTTCTAAATGTTTCCGCGCCAAATTGCGTAGAGTCTTCACGTTTCCGTCACCGTCACCCCGACCTACTTAGACCTCTCCTCGCTGTCCTCGCCGGTGGCCAAGATGGCTTCTTCCAACTCCAGAACATGGTCAGCCCTTACTATTGCTGGCGTTACCATCGCCAGCGGTGTCCTCGCATACGCCGTCTACTTTGACTACAAGCGGCGGAATGACGCGGACTTCCGCAAGAAATTGCGTACGTCGTTGTTATAAGGCCATAATGGAGTGAGCACAGGTGCTGACTGTGGTCTAATTAAATGCACAGGTAAGGAGAAGAAACGTGTGCAAAAGGCCGCTGCTGCTGCGAAACCCAGTGTCAACGTGTCCGCCGACGAGCTTCGCGCTGCTATTGCGAAGATCCGGAGCGAGGAGATACCTGAGATTGGTCCGGAGAGGGAAGCGTATTTCATGCAGAATGTTGGCATTGGAGAGCAACTATGCACACAGGGTACGTGCAACGCTCCATCAATAACAGCTCGTGTGGCTAATCAAATTGCTGTATAGGCCCTGTTGCTGCCCTCCCAGCTGCCATGTCATTCTTTAGGGCACTTCGCGTCTACCCATCACCTGTAGAGCTTATTATGATTTACCAGAAGACAGTCCCAGAGGAGGTATTCCAAGTAAGTGCATCAACGACTTGCATGCAGAGATAGGCGTGGCTTACACCAATTATAGCTGATCGTCGAAATGACCAACTTGGATGTGAGTAACAGTTCTGCTCCCGAGCAGGAAGTTGTAAAGCAGGAAGAGAAGGAGGAAGAGCAGCCGAAGCTCGCCGCCGACTCACAGGAGGAGGATGAGGCACCCGAGACAAGTCCAGAGAGGAGCGGTCCTCCATCTGAGACATCGTCGCAAGACTGGGACCGTCTTACCGATACTGGCAGTCAGAGCTTCACAGCCTAAAATTCCTACACTACTACCTCCTAATCTTGCTTGCGGTGTCTCTGACTTCTCCCTTGATTGCTTGTTCTCGGTGCATCGCTCTCTTGCACGTCACTCCACCCCTGCTCCATATCTGCCTACACATAACTGTTTCTGTCTATATCTTTCGACGATCTGTTTCAGTTCTAATGCAATACCTTCTTTCGCATATCCTCGACAAATCTTCTGTACGGAATCTAGGCTCAAGCTCTTGCTTCAGGTGAGCTTTTAGTTCGTGAGGGGTTGTAGAGAGTTAGATGAGCTAAGGCATATTTCCATTCCTTGACATTTAGGCTACTACGATTTCTTCCCTGCAAAAGCATTCAATGTTTCAGTACAAGACCGAGACAACAAGAAGATCCTTGTTGCAGACAAGGACTTTGAAACCGGTGACGTCATATACACAGTAAGATATACTGAACCCTCCTGTGGGTCAGGTTAATAACGTGCTCTTCTCTTTGAAAACAGGAAAAACCTGTTGTCGCCGCGTTGGACCCTGACTTGCAAGAGGCTGGCACACACTGTACTCACTGCTTCCGCCTCGTGCACCAAGCTGACGCTGTCTCGAATGACAAGGACCCGCTTCACGCTGTCTATTGCTCTCAAGAGTGCCTGACAAAGTCCAAAGTCCAGTCCCACCGATGCTTGTTCCTGCCGGAGTCCTTGCTTCCCCCTGAAATTGACCAGTCACAATCGACATCAAACCCGGAAGCTCGCCATGAGGGTCAGCAAGCCTTTGCCAAGTACCTCAAGGAGTCCAAGAAAACCCACCCTCTCCTCGTTGCGCGATTCGCTGCCAGACAAATAGCTACTGAAATTGCCAAGTTGACAGAGCAAGTCACCAAGCAGACAGACGACAACTTGGATTTGCCAGACTACGTAGAAAAAGGAGGCCCTGAGTATGCGCTTGGTGACCATTTCGAGAGGTTGCGCTATGTCGATGCTCCTGTCCCAGAGGAAGAGACGAAGGTGATCCAGGGAGTATTCAGCAATTCGCTGCCTGGCCTGGACGAGTTCTTGACCGATGAGAGGCATGCAATCATGCTCTCGAAGGTTGCACACAATGCGATCGGTATCGCTTTCTCTGGTGGAAGGGATGATAGGGTAAGTGTTTCTTTGATTAGAGATGTAGAAGCAGAGCCAACAGTACTCGACAGCCCGTTTTCCACGAACGCCCTGAAGACCAGGAGCGCACCCGCACACCTTATGGTACTAGCCGTCAAGTTGGCAGCGGAGTTTACCTCGTTTCTGCATATGTGAGTATCCTACGGTCGCACCCCTACGATCTATGAGCCTCGTACGACTAACTTCGTCAACCTTGCTTAGCTTGGCCACTCATGTGACCCGTCTACCAAACCTGCCTTCAAGAACGGCACCTCCGAGCTCCACCTCGTCGCCACTCGCCCCATCAAGAAAGGCGATGAGCTCACGATGTCCTACGTTGATGTCACCCAGCACGAGAATGAGACCGCCGAGGAAGCCAGACGCCGTCGTCGCTTCGAGCTCGCGCGCGGCTGGCGGTTCAAGTGCGAGTGTGCGAAGTGTGTCGCTGAGGCTGCTCACGCTCCTGAGAGCGCCGCGGCGGAAAACTTGGGTGTGGAGAAGGACGAGTCGAGGTTGGAGGCGAGTGTTGAGAGGTTTGTCTCTGGCCAGAGCTTGAGTGGATCCGCCACGGTTGCCAGTGTCGGTGCTGCCGAGAGTGAAACCGATTAGAACAAAATAGAGAGGGGAGAAGTCGAAAAATGCTCGAAATATATCGAGACGGATAATAGTATGGCACAAGTCAGCCACCCCTTGGGCAGTTGACTTCGCTTAATTTGAAAGTACGTAGCGTAGTGTAGTAGTTGCTCGTAATGTTGCATATCTCCGTTCAATCCTTGAATGATACAACACTGAATCAATCCAAAAAGCAAGTGTTTGCATTCGTCGGCATACGAGGATAAAAACAGCGAAGAAAATTGGTACATTCAAATATGTCAGAAGCTACTGCTACATACAACGCAAAGCGTGGCACAACTGCGTGGACGAAGATGTGATGTTCCTCAACAGGGAGTGAATTGACCAACAGACAGAAGATTAGTTACAATGTCTACTGTAAAATGCGAAGGAGACAGCGTGGAGGAAGTCGAAAACTGTTGGAGAGTGAACGGATAGAAGAGAGAAGTAAGAACAGCTACACTACATTATACATGACACAACAGCACAACAAAGAGCTTGGAGCACAGAGGGGGCCACAGGTACGAATAGATATTGAACGCCAATGAGCTGAAATGCGCGACAGAGGGCATGAGTGGATGATAGGATATCGTTCGGGTGAATGAGATGGGGAGGGCGCTCGGAGGGGGAATGGTTCGTGTTGAGACGGATGTGTGGATGTGTGAATGGGAGACTTGGATTGAAGGGTACCCCCGAGACAGCGTTTGGTATGAATACAATGCAATACAACATCGACAACAAGCGGGCGCAGGGGAGATTAAATGGAGGATGGGAAGGCATAAAGTAATGAGGAAACTAGGATAGTCGATTCGTTACACGGGTACAACATTTCGGTTTCGTTCTGAGCTCGTTCACGCAAGACTTCGCCACATACCTAGATGAAACCGTTCAGGTCACTCTGGCCATGGAAAACATAAGAACAAAGACGCACCATCACCGGGTATCTCACTGCGTTTCTGCAGGATCTTCAACGCACGTTGCAAACTCCTCGGACCAACCTCAGCCTCAGGCTTTGACAGCTCCTCATCTTCGTCGTCCACATCATCGTCTTCAGTCGTAAAATCGAGCGCACCGGGGTCCAGCGATCTTCGCCGGTCGCGCTCTGCGTACGATGCACGCCGCATGGCAGCCGACGATACCTTGTCTGAAGCTTCAGCAGCAGCCTTGGGCTGATATGAAGCAGCGTTGGCCGGTTTCCTGTCGCCACCTAAGGGACCAATGGGTATAGGCAGTGACCGCGCAATCGACGTATCATTGGACCAGAGACCTGTGAAAAATACGACATCTACAGTCAGCCACACCAGCCTACTTTCACGCTTAACAAACAGACGATACTCACCGTTCGTCGCAGACTCCTCCTCCTGTGCACTATCCTCGTCTCCCGACTCGTCATAATACGCCGGACCGTCCGTCGCCGAGCTCTCGTCCTCTTCTTGAATATCCGACGACAGTTTCTGCTGCTTCTGCGACTTCTGCCTCGCGACGAACGTCCGCCACGCACTCGAATCCTTCTTCCACGCGCTCCGATGACTAGGCGTGCTCGCCGCGACGAGCTTGAGGATCTCCGCCTCGTGCGGATCCGTCACTTCTTCCTCCGCCTCTCTGAACTCGCGAGGCTCCCCGTCGATGTCGATCGCCCGTCGTTTCACTTCGCCATCAGCAGAGACAGGCGAGAAGACAGTTTCCCTTGAGGTAGGGGTGGTAGTGCCTTGTGGTCTTGTTGAGCGATCGTCGGAGGCCGTATGACGTGGGGGAGGACGGACGATGGAAGGTAAAGGTAGAGAGGCTGGACGTAAGGCGGAGAACGACGACGGCAGACCAGACCAGCTGGCGTGTCGACGTGAAGAACCCCGTCGGGGAGCACGAGCAGACTCGGCGATTGGTGTTTCCGGCTGAGAAGGTGCGGGTGACGCCTCGATAGGGACATCAACCTCATCCTCGGGGCTCTCATTATCCATATCAAAGACGGGCTCTATGCGGTGACGATGAACGATTCAGATGAATGTTCATGTGTAGATAACAAAACATGTAAACTTACCCTCCGTCTTCGGCCTCTTACCACCGTTCGCCTTCGGCTTCTCAGATGCGATAATAGTCACATCAGGCTTGACATCGAACGTGACCTTGCGTTTACTCTTCGGGGTCGTAGGCGGTGCAGTCTGCTCCCCAGCGGGCTTATCACCCTCTTCAGGCTTAGAACTATCCTTCGCCGAAGACGTAGCAGCACCACTGGTATCGACTTCGGGCTTCGGTTTCTTAATCGCGCTTTTACCCGCGAGAGGAGAGCGGCCATGAGGAGGAACAATCTTGGGGCTGCTGGGGCTTGGGGGAATATCACTCGTTTCGTCTTCCTCCGGCACAGTAACCGGTACCTCCGGTTCCCTGTTCTGGACGTGCGCTCCGATGTCCATCATGTACTTGAAGCTAGTTNGTTGCAATGTCCAGCGACTCGTCCATGTTTCGTCGGTACGCCTCGCGAATTTCCGCCTCTCCGTTGATCGGCATGCCCAACGTCTGAGAGGAGGCGGTGGACGGGGACGCGTTACGTGTGGTGGATGAGCGCGAAGACGACTGAGGGCGAGCCTCGTCCTGCGAGTTTGAACCATTACGTGAACCCATGGCCTGGTGTAAAGACGATGTCGCGAGTGAGGCAGATAATGCGGATACCGCTGGAGCGGACGTGGCTACTGACGTCCGCGGTGGAGGTGCCGCGGTAGGCATAAAGTCCTTGACGCGCACAGACGCGGAAAGCCCATTCACTGCAGTGTCGCTGTGTTTACCACTGGTCCGTCTTGGGCGGGCTGGCCTTCCCTTGGCGCTCGCGCTCTCGATGCTTTCCACGCCGACTTTGAACGTCGCCCATATGCTTTCCACGTCTTGCTTGAGCTTGGCTTCGGCCTGCTTTAATTGCGCTACTTTCTCTTCCACGACTTTTCTGAGCTGCTCTTCTGCCTCCGCACGCAGCTTCTCGGACTCAGCAGTTGCTAATGCGGATAAATGAACGAACACAGGATGCGACGGAGTAAATGGTGGCGGTGGGAAAAGCGTTGGGATGTGGGGAAGTATGCTCCGAGGTGTAGACGGAACTTCCGGACTGGAAGGTGGTGGCGTCACGTAATAGGTTTCAATCCCTGATGACGGAGGTTGAGTTGACGGAAGCACGATGCGGAAGGGCTTCGAATATGCTGGCGAAGCTTTGCTCTCTTCGATTGCTTGTCCGCTCTGTAATAGATTACAATGTTAGTATACCACCTACACGAAAAGTGCCCCAGTACCAGAGACTGGAATAATTACGACAATGGGATGTAAATGAGCCTGTGCACGTACCAAACAGTTACTGGAGACCTGCACCCAGCCATTTGAGCCCTCAAGGATTTCGCTTTCGGCCCAATCATCCCGGGGTAGTATCGGTCCTTCTCCACCGTCTACCTCTGGTAACACAGCCTGTGATATACGATAAACCACAGTCGAGCAGACGAGACAAGTAAGAGTTATATATCGAGTTATTTCTGGGGTATTAGCATCCTTGTGTTGGATGCGAGGACCGCGGTGACGAATGGTCAACTGGGTATGCGCCTAGTCGAGTTGAGACGATGTCATCGCCGTGGTCAGCAATCGGAAAAACACGGCAACAAGAGCAGCTACATACAACGTCGATACCAGTTTCACCGACATATACGCTTATGAATCCGTCCTCTTCATTGACCTCCGGGGAATTATTGCTCGACGGCGCGGGCGAGGTCTTGAGCTGCACGTTTAGGCATTTGCAGCTATAGATAGTGGGATGGCCACTGTCGGCCATGTCGTTATGAACGATGTGCAATATTTGAAGACACGGCGGGGAGGCGGGTGGTGGTGGTTAGGGTAGAAGACGAGAGTGAAATGTGGCCTGAGCCTGGCGGTCGTTAATACGAAGACAAATCGAGCGAGAAGCGTCAGCGGGCAGAGGCTGTAGGTAATAGGGGCACACACAAAAATATCAAAACTTTTACCACGGTCTCGGTTGCGCTAGTTCGGTCCGGGTTCAACATGGTTTAATCTTCGTTTAATCTGCAGGATACTGCTCTTCGTCTGCACAAACTGGTCATATCGCCTGCAGATGCTGCTCTCCGTGGCCAGGATGAGGAAGGCCGTCGCTCACCCTCGGACTCTCATCTGAACACCGCTCACATTCACCTGCATCCATACGATCGTCCTCCTCTGCTTTGGGGTTCTCACGTAAATCAACCTCAGCACACATGCAAGGATAGTACACACAACATATCATAAGAAGCCTATTAGCAGCGTGTGTTCCGGCCGTAAAGCCCACTACAAACGTCATCCAGTTGCCACGATAAATCTCCGCAAAGCCGTAATCTACTTATTCTTCTTCGACTCCGGATCCTTCTTCTCGCTCTCCTTCTCAGCGACAGCGTCGGCATCGGACGCCATCACCTGCCCGTACTCGTTCACCCGCTTAGGATCGATTCGGTAGATCCAACGCTGCAAAAGAGGAGAGAGAACAGACACATGCAAGTCAGATGAATCCCAACCAATATGAATCTGACAAAGGGGCCGTCGGAATGACGGCACCAATCGTGTGCACACTCTTACCTGGTACAGGAACACGAGGAACACAACGTCGTCCCGGAAGCACGCCAGGCGGTGCAGTATAGGCATCTTGATGCAGAACCTAAGGTCAATCGATCAATCACGAGTCAGCGAACACGATTGAATTGCCCCGCGACAAGAAGTGAACTGATTATCATACGCAAAGAGGTCATCGACCACGGTCGACAGCGTTTTGTATATCATCGCTTTCAAAGGCATGTGGGCCACGCTCTAGATATCTCAGATCAGCAATTGAATGGTAGATGGGTTACCCCGCATTCCTGCGGAACCCCACCTTCAGCTTGTAATTAATGATGAGCTGCGGGACGAGTTGTGCCTAACGCGAATAAGTAGTCAGTCTCCGAAGATGATATCGCGGGAGAAGATGGAGACATACGAATCCGAACATGTAGACGAACGATGTCAACGTTGAGATCACGAACGAGTACCATCCGCGATGCGTCTCGTAAAGCAACGAATACACAGTGTACCCGGCCAAGCAGGGGATGGTCACGTAGGACACATAACGGAAAGCGAGCTTGTCATATCTGACGTTGTGGGTCACATAGTCAGTTTAGTTGAGTTCATCGGGAGGACATCCAGGCAGATGACACCCACTCTTGAGTCTTCTTCTCGTCTTCGCTCAAAACATGTTTGTCTAAGAAGAGTTATATAAAATCAATGGGGAGGTCATCGGAACAAATTGACGCACCAGTTATTTCGAGCTTGTATGGGAGAAGGGATCCCGCTGGTGCCGGTCGGATAGCGATGTCGACAGCTTTAGTAATCTTCAACAGTCTCGTGAGCAGTATTCACAGATAGCCACGCGGAAATACATACCTTCCACGCCTCGATGAGAACCCCAACGCCAGACCCCATAAGTATCATCCAGCTCGTTTGTTCGTTATTGTCGATGAGATACAGTAGGATAATGATTTGCACGACCACGTTGGTGACGATCTATTGCCGCATACGGTTATAGTCAGAGGTTTAGAAGCTATGGAATGACACGTACAGTCCTGTCGACGAGTTAGCAAACTGAACAATGTTTTCGACTACATAGATACTCACCTAACAGATACACCGACAAGCTCCTCCTTCTTTCGCCAATGCGAAACGTCGGAGCTGAAAGCCAAAAACTCAAACCTACACCCGAACACGATAAATCAGCGGTTGAACAAACCCTACTCAAACGGAAGGAGCTTACAGGACGTGCAGGATACTGACCAGCCCAGTCAACCCAAGGAACCACGGGTTCGTCTCGACAAGCATCCTCTTAACCTCATCAATTTCACTAGCACCAGTCGCACCCTGCTGCTTAGCCGCCTGCGCGAAGCTATCCGTCAACGTCGCGAAGATCGTAAACTTCCAATAGCTCATCGGCTGGAAGGTGACTTGCAGAGGCAGAGTGGGTGTCGTACTGTTGATTTCGATGTATTGGGACCTGAGGTGCCAGAACTCGTTGGGGAAGACGATCGGCTTGTAGAAGCCTTTGGTGCCGGTCTCGTCGCGCTCGGGGAGGATGTCGACGTCTATTCGCCGAGGTTAAAGAGTGGTTGATAGACGGCTAAAACAGTAAGACACTTACATGGTCGAACTTGGGGTGCAATTTGAGCTGTAGTGATCACGGATCCATCAGAGACCAGAGCCAAAGTAAGGTTCTACGACAATGGGCATTATTACGGTAAGCTCTGTTTGAGTCTTACTCTTACGTACCTTGTGCCAATGAGATACGATGATATCTTGTTCTGGTTCTTCTTCGACCCCTTGTTCAGCTTGTTCGTCAACGGAGCCGCCCAGCAAGTTCTTTTGCTTTCGGACTTTCGTTTTCGGAAGGTACTTCGTCACGGCTGTTAGGCAGACATCAATTCACGTATATCCCAAAAGGATGAAATGACCTCGCACAATGTCGGTAGTGATGTATTAAACCCCTCTCAAACCTGGAGTTTGAAGGGTCGGGATGTGCACCGTCTCTCGCGAGGAATATATCCGTGAAAAGAGATCCGTTATGTTGCACCGACTGACAACCACCTGGTGAATACACAGCACGACATTTTAACTAAGATTGCACTCACCTCAGGCAGCCTAAGCTCCAAATCAATAGTCCGAGACTCGTCCCAATCTCCAAAAGTGATGTTCTCCCAAACAAAGTGGGGAAGCTCTGATTCACCCTTCCTCTTGAACGCATCAACCTGGTTTGACGACGTGAAGTACACGTGCATAGATAGAGGTATACCAAGAGGCCATTGCGGGAATGCCTGTGCTAGCACGGGAGCCGGGGTGCCTGGAGCTCCAGGTACGGGTGCACCCCCTGTAACCGCTGCTGACGGGACAGGTGGTGGTGGTGTTGCGTCTTTTGGACCCGAGTTGAAATACTT
>JAXQGX010000070.1:0-34417 GCA_037040455.1 Irpex sp. P115-07
ACCCCGCTCTCTCGTAAGCCAGGGATTGTGCTGGCTGCTTGATGGATGTTGGATGACTTGACATGAAAAATTGGGTTTGGAATGACAATGGAATGGAATGGAATGGAATTGTTGTACATACTCACTTGGGTTTGCAACCTTGTAAATGGAACGATGTATCTTGTATTCTACGCTACTGGTACATATCATACATATGTAACAACTTTTGAAACTCTAGATGGCCCTGAGTACTTCGACGGCCACAAGCGAGTAAGTACTCGGAATTACGAGAGGACTGGGTTGTTCTCTGCGAAGTACTGGAAGTGGTATTGGAGTCAGTGTGTTGTTCATGAATTTCTGAGGAAGGGGACATACCTCGTAGTTGTCAGCGTTCTGGACAGCATCATCTGGGGTGGACTGGGCGAGTTCGATAGCATCCTCTTGGCCGTAGGTGTAGTCGAGGGTGCCACCGTTCTCATAGAAGTAGCTTCCCTAGTAGACGTAAGGTATCAGAAGAGGCTTATTGAAGTCATGAAAATAGACACTTACAACGTGAACGAGAGTTCCACCTTGCGAGTCCGTACCGTTCAAAGGAGCCTCCCAGAAAGCATTGCAAAGCGTCACTTTGCCATACTGGTCCGGCCTGGCGTAGCCATACACAGACGGAATGTCACACGAACAATCGTAGGAGTACGCGGCGTACGATCCGTTGTTCAAGTTCGCAAAGTTCGTGAGAACAGTCGCGTGGTTCGCGTCAGAGTACGCTCCGAACCAGACTTGGTAGCGGATAGTGCGGGCAGTGTGGGCTTGGACGTAGTTGAAGGAGTCGGCAACCATGGATTGGGCCATGGCGGCAGCGGCGGTGATGGCGGTTTGTTGGTCGGTGGTGCAGGCGGTGTAGGCCTCACGCTTAACGGGGGAGGGGCGGGAGGTGGTGGCTTCGCTTGTGACGGAGAGTGTGTGGGGCTGGACGGTGGAGGCGGTGAGGAGGGTTGGCTCGTTGGTGTCTGGGTCGACGAAGAAAAATTGGTTGCCGCCTGTCAAGGTGTAGAGGCCCTGGCCGGAGGAGGCAAAGTCGTAGGCTTCGCTGACTGATTACCCGAATTAGTATACTTTGCGATGCTTTGTCATGCATGCAGATACTCACGGTCGTGTTCGACGCTCACAGACTGACCAGGAGCGAGGACGGTGAAGGCATCGGCACCGCCAATTCTGATGGCAGTCGACGGCACGTACTTGACCTACGGATGTGATGAGAAAGATCAATGAAATTGACTAAAAAGATAGACTTACAACTGCTCCGGTGAAGGATGGCTTAGCACCGCTGTCTTGGTGGGTGACTTGGAACGTCTCAGTGGGCAGCTTGTTAGAAAGCGGGCCACGGGGATCGTTTAGGAGCTTCAAGGTCTCATCGCCAGTATTGGTGACAGTAGCGGTGACCTTCAAGTCGGAGGCATCGTTGACTTTCCATGCGCCGGAGAGCTTTACTGAAAGCTGGGGCGTTGCTGAAACCGATAAGGCCGAGGCGAGCAAAATAAACAACGATGAGCGGCCAACCATGTTGAGTAGGAGATGCAGGTACAATCCTCAGCTGAAGTAGGGTACTGTAGTGCAGAAATCGATACTGACCTGGAGGTGCAATATATACCTGGGCTTCATCGGGATAAACAGCATATCCGCGAGGAGGATAATCCAAAAAGTTGTTTTGCAGACGATGGCGAAGAACAAGACTTGCGTACACAATCACGGTGTAGATGCGGGGAAAGGAGAACATCTTGACGAAGTGCAGCGGAGACCGATAATTGCCCTCTCGGACAGAGATGGGCTGAGTAGTCAGTACTCGTGGCCCGAAGTTTGTCGGTGGGAACTGCCTAGTTTGGGCAGTCGTTCACAAGCTCGCGTGCTTCTTAGCGGCTGGCCATGTCACATTACAGCATCAGCGAGACATGACGCATCGTATTCCTCGTGGTGACCATATAATACGAGGCATCTGGGCTGCTTAGTCTGCGTTAGAGCGTATCAACTCCGGTGGGGTGAACGCTCTTACATGCGGTAGTTTGAGGAGAAGTTGAAGTGAAACTGCCAGCAGGTACCGTCCGATGTCCCGAGGTTGGCAGATTGCAATATACAGTGCATGATGCGTGTAGAAATTTAAGATACCAATTGTGCTGGAAGCTCCAAACCGCCTACTTTTGTCGTAGATGGTGGTTTACTTGAAAGTTGAAGCTCATTGTCAATCAGTTAGATCGGAGGACCCCGCGGGGCCGCGTGGTGCCTGGGGTCTTACAGACATTTCGCGTTTGGCGCGTTGACCGCGTTTTCTCCTTGCTTTCGTACTTCCACCTCTTCGCAAATCACTCGGGACTTATCATGGTTCGTCAGACGGCATCGACAGCAGCACCTGCTTCCAGGCCTTCTACTCCACCAGGAGATGATCCTGACGAGGCACGTATAGCATATAACTACCGGTTAATTGGATTGTATGCTCACGAGACTTTATCCGACGCAGGGACCGTACTTCGACAGCGTCGATGAATTACAACAACATGCAAGTGCCTGACGAATTGCACGCGTTTTCACGTGTCTTATGTGCTGATCCATAGGGTATCAATGTGCAAGATATTTTGAAGCTCAAGGTGAGCTGATTATGCTCTCTGGAAGGGTGCTGTGCTGAGTAAATCGTAGGCATCCGCTATCAATACTATCTCCGGAGTGAGCATGACCACTCGGCGGCAGCTCTTGAAGATCAAGGTATGGATATGAATTTGAGAAGCCAAACGCGCATATACTCAAGTAGGACTCCTTCAGGGCATGTCAGAAGCAAAGGTAGAGAAAATCAAGGTAAGCTCCTCACTGTGGTAAGTTCCGGCCCAAAAGGTACTGATTAGTGTACAGGAAGCTGCACATAAAATACTCGTTAGTCCCATTATACTATACGCTCAAGTATAGCTTACTTCTTATGGCTCCACTCAGGGTTCTTCCTTCGCGACGGGACTAGAAGTTCAAGAGAAGCGCAAACGAGTAATCTGCATTAGCACCGGAAGCAAGAACGTGGACACCATCCTCGGAGGTGAGTAATGGCATCATTCTCATTGGCCGTGACTAATTGCCTCGCTCAAAGGTGGTATCATGTCTCAATCGATCACGGAAGGTAACTTATATGCGCATATATGCACCTCTGCTCTGCTGATGACGACCAGTATATGGTGAATTCCGTACTGGGAAAACTCAAATGGCGCATACGATGAGCGTTATGAGCCAGCTCCCACCTGACATGGGCGGTGCTGCAGGCAAAGTGGGTACACGCAAGAGAACACGTCAGATGCTCGCTCACTTTTGTTGTAGGTCGCATATATCGACACCGAAGGTACATTCCGTCCGGACCGTATTCGTTCGATTGCAGAGCGCTTCGGCGTGGACGGTGATATGGCCTTAGAGAACATTCTTTATGGTACGTATAGAGGTCTGTGACGGTATGTACTGACTGCATGTTGTTCTGCAGCAAGAGCGTGGAACAGTGAACATCAGGTATGTCATAGGATCAAGTATACTGCCGTTTCTGGTATACGTGACGGTCGTCCGATACTAGATGGAGCTTATCAACGAGTGCTCAATGCGCTTCGCGGAAGATAAGGACTTCCGTCTCTTGGTATGCCGGTTCTACACGACCCTTTGAGTATAACATTGTTGGATATCGAACGATTTCACAGATCGTGGACAGTATCATGGCGCTATTTCGAACCGACTTCTCTGGGCGAGGTGAGCTCAGTGAAAGGCAACAAAAGGTAGGTTACACCCATGGTGATGACGACTCCTTTACTGATATTCGTGTATGTAGTTAGCACAGGTTAGTGCGGCGCGTTCGAACAACGTAGCATCTAATGAGCGGCTCCCGTGCTAGATGCTTTCCAAGCTCAGCAAACTCTCTGAAGAATACAACGTAACGTCTCTTTACACCATCTGTTCTTGTTGCAGCTGAGCAATTTGAATCCCAGATCGCTATCCTCATGACGAATCAAGTGCAATGTGGGTCGACATCCTTGGCCGTCATACTAACGCGCTATATCATGACGTTAACTTTTCTTCAGCTGACCCTGGAGCGACTATGACTTTCGTCGCCGGCGGTGCGCTTAAGCCTATCGGCGGCCATATTCTATCGCACGCGTCTGCAACTCGTATGTTCCTACGGAAGGGTATGTACTATGCGATGACCACAGACCTCATCCCAGATCACTCATCACAAGCGCCGAGAGACTAAACGCACTAATGTCCACTAACGCTCACTTATCTCTTCAGGACGCGCGGAAGAACGTGTTGCGAAGCTTGTGGATAGTCCTGACAAACCTGAAAGCGAAGCGTCTTACAAGCTCGACGAAGGAGGCTGGGCTGATGTGTAAACGGACCCCTCCCCCAGCTTCAAGCTACTCTGCATTCTCGGACGTCTCATCTCGACTTCTCTCTCCGCTGTCTCCACTGTGTCACTGCTTGCTCAACTTGCTCTCGAACTGCTCTCTTACGCCCTGATCTTCCGGTGATTGCTCTACTGTATTGTTCCTGACGTGCCGGACTCTGCCTCGTACTGCGTTGATCCTCTATGTACATAACTCGCACTCTCAATTCCCGAATGTGACCCTCAATATCTCCTACGTTTAACCTCAAAAGACTCTCGTCTTCTCTAGGCTCGTGCGTGTGAGCAATATCGGTTGCACGGGCTGACTGGTACGGCCCGAATTCCTTATCGATTCCGGGCCCTGCTTCCGCTTAGCAAGCACACTCGCAAGGCTTCGCAAGGGCCAAAAATACGCCTGACGTCAAAGCAGATAATCGTGACTCGTGAGGACGACTGGAAAATAAATGCTTCTTGGTCTCACACTACGAGCACAGACTCTTCGTCTAACACCCAAGACCACTACCAGCCTCAGGCATATCAACTTTCATAGAACCACCAAAATGACCTTACCCGGATATCTGTTCGTCTTCGGAGAGCCTGGTTCAGGTGTCACCGAAGAAGAGTTCAACGACTGGTACGACAACGAGCACGTCCCACTGCGCGTCGCCGTACCTTCATTCCAAAGCTGGCAACGCTGGAAAGCCATCGACGGCCAGAAACCTACCTATGCGGCGTCGTACGATCTCACATCGTACCAAGCCACCTTGCAGCCGCCGTACACCACTCTCGCTGAGACCCGCAGCGATCGTGAGAAGCGCATTTTGACGAACTTGGAGACGTTGGACAGGAGGACGTACGAAGCGTTCGAGGGGAACGACAAGTACCCGAAGTCCAAGTACGATCCGGGAGAAGCGAAGTTTGCGGTGTTCGTGTCGGCGGATGTGAAGCCTGAGTTGGAGGATGAGTTCAACAGGTGGTACGAGGAAGATCATATCCCGAAGATTGCTACGACTCCAGGATGGATCAGGACTAGGCGGTTTGTGTTAAAGGATGGGTCGAAGGGAGGAGTTGAGGGGTCGAAGGATCAGACACCTGCGCCGAAGTGGTTGGCTGTGCATGAGTATGCGGATGCGACGGGGTTCAGTGACCCCGAGGATAGGAAGAAGTTCGATACCGAGTGGACGAGGAGAGTCTATAGCGAGGTGATCATAAGGAAGGATCTCAGGCAGTTTGCTTTCTACAAGAAATGGCAGAGGGAGTAGGAGATCGGCATGCGCACGCATACGTGAATGTATAATATGTTTATTCAGAAAATTTCTGCACTCGGGAATAACTAGAGGTAGTCTGTGAAAGACAACAATATGGGATCTCTCAACGTCTCCTGGAGAGTTCTCATCCTCACTTCCTTTGAATGTATGTGAACGAAACTCACCTTGTCTCTGTTCCTAACGCATTCCGGCCTCATAGCAAACCTTGTTCCCACCGAGTACTCACGCCAAAGCAGATGACCACGAGAGTGTCCTATAAGTCACCAGCGATGTGCTTCATCGTACCTTTTCGACTCTCAGAGCCAACGTAAGTCAACGTTGCACCAACATGCCTCTACCAGCATTCCTTCTCGCTTTCAGCGAATCAGGTGCAAACGTCACTAAAGACGAGTTCAACGACTGGTACGACAACGAACACGTACCTCTCCGTAATGCACTCCCCGTCTTCCGATCATGCGCTCGCTGGAAAGCTATCGACGACAAGAAGCCGACCTGGATGGCTTCTTACGACCTCACATCGTACGAGGGTTTCTCAGACCCGCAGTACACCGCGCTTTTCAGCACACAAAGCGAGCGCGAGGTACGGATCTTGAAGGACGTAGAGACGATGGAGAGAAGATTATACGAGGGGTATGAGGGAAACGAGAAGTTCCCAAAGCCGAAAGAGGAACAGGCGAAAGTTGCCGAGGTCGTGTCGATTGATATCAAGCCAGAGGCGGAGGAGGAGTTTCACAAGTGGTACGACGAGGACCATGTTCCGGCCATTTCGACGCGCCCTGGGTGGGTCAGGAGCCGTAGGTTCGTGTTGAAGGATTGGTCGAGGGGAGGTGTGGAGGGTTCAAAGGACCAGACGCCTGTGCCTAAGTGGTTGGCGGTGCATGAGTATACGAACTTGGAGTGGCAGGGTGATGAGGAGGCTAGGAAGAGGGTTGAGACTGAGTGGACGTTGAGAGTTCGTGCTGAGATCATGACGAGGAGGGAGATTAGGTTTTTTGAGTTGTATAGGAAGTGGGAGAAGGAGTGAACTTCAAGCTTGTTTTTGCATAGTGTATTGCTGGTATGCAGATTGTTTAGGGCCACGATTTGTTATAAGACCTTATTCGATGAACGTACCAAGTAGGTCATGTGTGGCGCTCTCCCCGTCTCAAGTGTCCATACATTTTACAACGGCTTGTAGGAGCTTTATGCAATGCAGCTACGCCACTATTGTCAGGTACCAATCTTTGTATTGATTAAACGCTACTTACCAAATGGTTAAGCGTCAGCTGCCAGTATAACCAATTGTAACATGACACCACCTCGAGCTGGATGCGGCCAGTCAAAGCATATACGCCAGCAGCGTATCATGATGAATGATACGGACATTGCTGGAAACGCTGAGGGCGTCACATTCTCCAACGTCGCTTCGCCTGAATATAAAGACCTTGGTGTAAGTGCCGAGTCCAAGGTATACATCAGTCGACAAGCCCACTAACATGTCACTCCCCGGGTGTATTATCGCATTCGTCGAACTGGGCCCCAACGTCAGCGAAGCTGAGTGCCGTGACTGGCTCGAGAATGAGTTTATCCCTCCTCGCCTCGCCCTCCCAACCTTCCAGAACTGCATACGCTGGAAGGCCGTTGACGACAAGAAGCCCACCTGGGTAGCGTCTTATGATGTCGCCGCCTACGAAGACATCAATAAGCCGCCGTTGACCACCATGAACGAGACTCACAGCGATAGGGAGAAAGACATCCTGAGTCGTGCGGCCTCGTTTGAGAGATGCGTGTACGAGGCTTACGAAGGGAACGACACGAGGATCCCAAAGCCGAGCGAGTTATACGACCCGACGAAGCCCGCGCCGTTCGCGCATTTCATCACCATGGATCCTAAGCCTGGTGCGGAGGAGGAGATCACGAAGTGGTATGAGGAGGAGCACATTCCTGATATGGCCCAGTCGTTCAGTGGGTGGATCAGGAGTAGAAGGTTCATTTTGAAGGAATGGTCGAGGGGAGGGGTCGAAGGGTCGAAGAACCAGACGCCGCCGCCGAAGTTCCTTGCGATTCACGAGTACGCGCATATTGAGGTGGCGGGTTCGCAGGAGGAGCTGAACAAGTTCAGTACGGAGTGGACGACGAGGGTTCTGACTGAGCTCAATCATAAGGTTGAGTTCAGGTTGTTCGCGCTGCATAAGGAGTTTAGGAAGGATTAGGTCAGAAACCTCGTTTCCTGTACGTATACATTCGTAATCACACCATTGTCGCGCTGATAATTTCCTTGAACAGAATAAATATCGACCGGTGTTTTGTACGAGACGCCTGTGCAAGAGTAGTTGGCGGTGCAGATGGCAGATGAGTTCAAAATGACAAGACGATGTGGCGACAAGGAAAGGGATCCAGACTGCGCAAATATTGAGAGGTCTAGCAGGCGACGAGAGGTCAGGAGGTCAGGTTTGGGTTGTAGAGGGCCAGAAGTGCGGGAAGGTGTAAGCTCCGCGTGTGTACTATTAGAATTGTATCATGTCTTCTAGCCAGAATTTGAGCAAGACCCTTGGGATTCCAGTCGGTTGCGATGCGTGAAGTCCGAAGGCTGTGCATGTCGAGACATACCGCATTCTTCGAGGTACACGAGTTCCACGTTCATCTTGAATGCTTATAAATCCTGACTGTCCGCAGCTTAGAGACCTGTGGGTAAACTGGATGTCAAAAGGCATCATGCATCATGTTACAGAAGCTTACCAATGCACGCCAACCTGTAGCCTGTTCAGGTTGTGGAGACAATAAACCAGACATCAACCTTCACATAGGCGAGGACACCTAGCTATAGGTCGGAGCGCTCTTACACGCCACAATTCTCGACGGAAATGTACTAGTATATATTAGACCTTATAGATGCATCAGCCTCAAGAACCATAGCACTCTTAGGCCACCAAGCTTACCACTATGCCCCTCACTAGCCTCATCGTCGCCAACGTAGAACTCGGCCCCACCGTCAGCGAAGCCGAGTACAACGACTGGGCCGACAAGGATCACATCCCCCTCGCCTCTCCATCCCCGCCTTCCAAAAATGCACGCGCTGGAAGGCCATCGATAACCAGAAGCCCACTTGGGTGGGGGTCTATGAAGTCGCCTCGTATGAAGATACGCTGAAGCCGCCGTACACCACTCTCAGCCAAAACCTCACAGAGAAAGATAAGCAGCTCTTCGGTGAGGTGGAGATCTTTGAGAGATACGTGTACGAGGCCCATGAGGGGAACGACAGGCTCCCTAAGCCAAGCGCGTTATACGATCCGACGAAGCCCGCGCCCTTCGCGCATTTTGTCACGATAGACCCTAAGCCTGGTACGGAGGAGGAGATCGCGAGGTGGTACGAGGAGGAGCATATGCCTCATGTTGCCAAGGAGTTCAGCGGGTGGGTGAGGACTAGGAGATATGTCCTGAAGGAGTGGTCGAGGGGTGGGGCTGAGGGGTCGAAGAACCAGACGCCTCCGGGGAAGTTCCTCGCGATACATGAGTATTCGCATATTGGGGTGGCCGGCTCGCAGGAGGAGGTGGATAAGTTTAAATCGGAGTGGACGCTGAGGGTTCTAAATGAACTCTGTAATAAGGTGGAATTCAGGCTGTTCGCTCTGCATAATGAGTTCAGAAAGGAGTAGGTGAGACTTTTTGTGGTTGATGCGTATTATACGATAGGCTCACCGTTGTTTGGGCCGATGCTGTTGTCAGGGGAAGTATGGCATTGTGCTGTATATCGGATAGACGATGCTATATTACTCACTGTTTGTCGATCTTCGCGTACCGAGACGGTAGGAGAGGCTGCTCGCAGGGCTGATCTCACTTGAAGGTGTATACTTTGTATAAGAAATTAGAACGACATGTGCTCGAGTTTCCTGTGGAGATATTCAACTCTGATTTTACCATGAGTTCTTGTATCCGTACCGTTCACTAATTCAATTTTGTTGCTCAGGCTCCAGCGAACCGTACATTCACATTTGAAACTGACATTACAACCTGATGTCTCAGCAACGTATCAGCACTACATCCAAACGTAAGATATACACTACCAGAAAGAAAGTCATCGTACGCACCAAGATTTATATTCTTCGAAGCCCCTCGGTTTACAACATGCATGCATATGCACATGGTGGTAGCTAGGGGAAACCGGTGACGCAAAGAGGCGCCTATATGTATGCGCGATATGTCACGGATGTCACAGTCGCTATACGCGTGCGTGACATTCGTGTTCCAAAGTTTGTACCACTTCACTAACGTCATAATATCTATTTTTCCTCGCAATCCCGTAGATGCATGAAACAAATCGTCGTACTACATTTCCTTGCATTTCTGGAGAGTTGAGCAGCCCAGATTTCTCCCTTGATCTTTCGCGATCACATCACACAGCATCTACCATGTACAACCTCTCCAAACCCTCAATATTCATTATTGCCGAGTCAATCCAAGAACATTCCATCTATCTCATAGTCACAGCAACGTCTCAGGCTGTATAGTTCCAAGAATATCTTCCAACATGCACCGGAGCATATCGATGCGCGAAGGCTGCGCAACGCCGCTCACTGAAGCCGGTAGATATGAGATGAAGTCATGATCGGCATCGCCCGACAGGCACCAGTGTATTGCCACTGCAGCCTGAGAGTGCACTGAATATAAAGGTCTCCACCCTCTTGTTCTTTCAGTAACCAACTTTCAGATCTTTCATACACCATGGTGAGTACACGCTCTCCGGCCCAGTACTCTATCATGATGCGATAGCCCCTGATCTTCTTGATCTATGTGTGTACATGTAGGATAACTTTATCAAACTCGGAAAGGAATTCTTGGAGAGTCACAGCCAGGAGAACGTCAACCAGCAGCAACAGTCTTCTGGCGGCGGAGGTGGTGCGCGATCTCTACTCCTTTATTTCCCTTCTGCTGATCTTCGTTGACATTACCTTGTAGGTGGCTATGGCGTCCAAGGTGGTCCCCAGTACAACTCTCCTGATAACCGTCCTCCTCCTGGATACCAGGGAGGAGGAGGCCAACAGTTCGGTGGCCAAGGATACCAAGATAACCAGCAGGTAGGATACAGCGGAGGAGGACAGGGTGGCGGACAAGGCTATGGCGGTGGTCAAGGCTACGGCGGTGGTCAAGGTGGTGGAGGCCAGGGCTATGGTGGAGGCCAGGGCTATGGTGGAGGCCAGGGATATGGCGGAGGAAACTCTGCAGGTCGCCCTCAATGTGGGTGAACTTTACAGCTCTCTGCCTCTACCATCCATCAAACTGATCATTGTTGTCTAGTCAACGAGGACGAAGTCGTTAACAAGGCTGCTCAAGAGGGATCCGGCGATCGCTCGCTCTTCTCCTCTGCCTTGGGCTTCTTGGGCAACCACCAGGTGCGCATCTAAATCTTACCCATCACCTACGAGTTATTTATAGTTTTTATTGCTACGTGTAGGAGGAACATGAACGCCCTCTCAACGAGGAGCACGTCACTTCCGCGCACCAGCAGGCTTACGGTGGTAGCGGTCCCTCTGGCATGAGCGCAAGCTCGATGGGCAGCGCCGCTGCTATGCAAGTGCGTAACCTCATCACCGATGCGGTCATTCTAGCGCCTACAACTCAATACTAATACCTTCTTGTTCAGGTCTTGAAGAAGTTCACAGGCGGAGGAAGCAGCGGTGGAAGCGGCGGAGGCTCCCAATCCCAGCTCATCTCCCTCGCCATGGCCGAAGCTACGAAGCTCTTCGACAGCGCTGGTGGCGCGTCGTCTGGGAACAAGCAGGATGCTGTCAATGGTGCTGCTATGACTGTTATGAAGCTGCTTGTGCAGTCGAAGTTTAGTGGTACGACTGGTGGTGGGGACAGTGGAGGATTGAGTGGACTTATGGGCTTGGTGAGTTCGTGACAGTCATGAGTGGTGAAGGTTAACTGATGCATAGGCTTCGTAGGCGAGCAAGTTCATGTAATTTGGTATTGCTGCATGAACAGTCGAACGCGTTCAGCCCGAGCGCGGTCTAAGGACTCGATCGAAAGTGTAAAGTAAAGATATTGTTGTGAATGCCACATTTGTAGTTCTGCGACATCTTGCGCTCGGAGCGAGTACTGACGCGTCTGTAGTCCGCTAGTCGCTCGTTTGAGTGTCTATGATCTTTACTTGAATGTAAAGCGACCAGTGGGCTGCACCGTGGTCAGGTGCATTTGTAAGGGCTTCCGAGTCCAACCCTGCGTGAAATCGGGGTGAACAGACGGACGAGCCACTCGACTCACAGGAAGTAAATTTGTGGGAGACCATCGTGAGATGTTGTTCAAGTTGGCTGGCCACAAAGATGATCTCAGGGTTAGCGTGATAACAATATTGCCGGCCGCGGCGGTCAATCCGATCAGAGGGCATTGGTCGGTACTACCTCCTTCTCCTTCCGGTCAAAACTCCTCCGCTCGTTCAGCGCCGTCCGAGTCTTCGTCCTGCTCCTTCATGTCGCTGTAACCTTGTGACTTATCCAACGTGTTTTGACGGGGCGTGTTCGGGATTTCCAGGCATAGCTATTCCGAACGCCTCTACAAATTGCCATAGAATGACACCCAGAGCTCGAGGACTCGGACACGGGCTTGGTTGCGAATCCTACGGTGATAAAAGTCCACTACGAGCAAGATAACTCTGGAAAACCTTGCAACCCTGCTGTACCTTGAGGCTCTTCTGATCAAGAGGTCCGTATGTGTTGCTGTGGGTGTATTCTTCTTCCCGAGAACACTATCAAACCCTTCACCGCCATCCAGCCGGTACACCTCACCTGCTAGCGTGCCTGCGAACTAGGCACTCCGAAAAGTCCAAGTTGTAACACACGCTGCAGTGGAGTGCGTACCAGGGTAAGTATGTATGTTCGGTGCCTGTTCAACGGTATGTTTCGAGTTTTCCTCTCGGTGGTGGTGGTGGTAATTCACTGCCATTTTCAGTTTAGTATACACGCTTACGATGTTCATGCGAAGAGTATGATGCCGATGGACGTCATAGGATTGCTTTTCTGGTACGTGTACAACGCCCATCAACAAATGCGCCAGGTTCGCCTCTGACCGTGTTGCTGCTGTGCGACGATACCTATCACATCTACCAGTGCTAGCACACACTATCAACATGATGTGATCAGCGAACACCGCAATCAGCATGAATCACTCACAGAGCCCTGTGGCTGAATTTCCTTCGAGCAGAATATTGGCATCTTCCTGGATATCGCGGTGAAATTACGGACGCTCTCGTGTCTCCTCGGTGCGGCGAAGGTCAATGAACGTATGTCATAGACAACCTTCCCCGCAGACGATATCAAAATGCGGCTCGATGGTGAGATAGCAAGCATGATGCTCTCTTCTGTTTCCAGGTGAGAAGCTCAGTCGACCATTCGTCGATGTCACCTTTCTACCAGCGCATCCCCCGATTCGGACGTCCCAACAAGAAACATACGAAAAGGCTCCACACTCCTGGGATCCCGTCGTTTCCTTGGCTGACATGACTAGACGTTCCTCGAAGATGGTGGCTACACTCAAGCTTTCGGGGGTCGTTTCACGCCTTCCGTCTAGCCAGCCAGTCTTCCCTCGGCGCCGCGATCTCACGGCTGCGGCATCCGGAAACTCTACCATTAGGTTTGTCTGCCAGACAACAATGGGCGGCAGGCATATCCGAAGTTCACACACGCCGAGTCAGTCTCAACGCTTAGGGCCGTTCTAACAGGCCTTGTTTGGATACTTCTGCTCTAGACGCACACGACCAGACCAGGACCGGCGGACATCTGGCGTCCATCACCGATGAGACGTAAAACTCAGCTCATCCCACGGGTGTATCCCCCTTTCGGCCCTGCAGTCTATGCTTAATACGACGAGGGGCCCTCGAAAACTTGCTCTGAAATCTTTTCGTGTCTCCCTTGCNCCGACAGAAGCAGCTGTAGAACACACACCTAATCTGGCCGCGTCTCCGGGCCCCACCGCCCTCGAATTCATTTGAACGGCAGCATCTGGCTCGTCGCTCAACTGCTGATCATCCTCTCTCATCTTGTCATCTTTCGCCTTGATATCCGACCTTCCGCTCCTCTCATTCAAATCTTGACATACGTTGTGCCTATTCCTCTCTTGATCTTCCCCTTCCTCATTCACTCGCTACCCTCCCTCTCTTTCTATCTTTCCCTCTCGGCTTCACCTTGCACCACCTTTTCTGAACTTTGGGCCCTCACGGTCAAGGTCACTTCCCGGGGTTTGTCCCAAAAGACCTCTACCGTTCCGGCGGCATGTCCTCCAGCACTTTTCACGAACGTCCTGCTGTGACTGCTATGTCGAGTGCTGGTATTAGCTTGGGTTGTGGCGAGACTCGTTCACCTTCGCCTCAACCGCTCCCGAGCTCGAGCCGACTGCCAAGTTATCGTTCATCATACTGTGGACGATACCATCCCTATGGACGAAAGCTTCCGAGAAAAGGCCAGGAAATAGACTTGATGGTGAGTATCGTATGCACAAATCTTGGAGAACACTGGAACCACCGCTCATGAATGTGATACATTTTCTGCTTGCAATGCAGAAAACTATAGACATGAGGTATGACAATCGGGCCAGTTTGTCATTGGTAAACGCGGATGCTTTCATTTTCCCCATTTCCTTGCTAATGCGTCCATAGTCTGTCGTAGACGAAGAGGACGAGTATGACCTCGAGGGTGAGGGCGAGGACGGCGATATAGAGTCCACCACGGCCGTTAGCCCCAGCACGGAGGGAGAAGGGTATCAACTTTCTGCATCTCCCCATCCTGACAAACCCATGCTCGTGCGGCGCAGAAGCATCACAGATCTTGTCGTCGTGCGTGCACATTTTGTCGTGTGCCATCTTTGAGCGTGAAATCTTACGTCATGTTTTGTTTCCCGTGAACAGGAGTTTGCGTTTGCCATGCGTCGCAGCTTACGGTGGAGGAAACGCAAGCTGGATCTGAAGAGCTAATGAGACGGTCATCACTCATCAAGACCTTGGACGTCTCGACGCCACGCTGCGGCCCACAAAACCTGCAACTATACTTGTTCAGTGCTTGCACAGAACTCCCATGGACTTCCTTGTATATGTTGACGATCTTTTCTTTCACGTACAAACGCATGCACCTCCCACGCTTCACTAGCATTGTTTACTCCCATCATTCCCCTCATCACCCCTCACTCCTTCCTGCACATACTTCCCGTCATCCATGTCCACGTATGAATAAGATATGTGCTTCTGATTACCTTGGCTGTCTTCTGTCCGAGGTGACTCGGAAAGTGCGTTGTACATGCCTGTTCTGTCTTGGGTCTAGATTTAGACTAGATGCACATTCATCTTTTGGTTAGCTATAAGGACGTAACCACTCTAGTAGTAGATGTGCTTAGTTACGTCGCCGTAGGACTTTATTTGCCTATCATGGACGATAAATTGGATCATTTAGATATATAATTACAAGTTGAGATGATAGCTAAACGTCGAACTCTAATCATTGTGACATTCAATGTTCTCATACAGCAT
The DNA here is from genome assembly GCA_037040455.1 of Irpex sp. P115-07. Classification (NCBI taxonomy): domain Eukaryota; kingdom Fungi; phylum Basidiomycota; class Agaricomycetes; order Polyporales; family Irpicaceae; genus Irpex; species Irpex sp. P115-07. The sequence goes on from JAXQGX010000070.1 coordinate 15,131, forward strand.
CCGTCCAAAGACCTAGGATGGCACGGCGCGCAAGTACTTGCTCGGTGATGTCAACCCAGCTTTGGTCTCCTAAGATGACTCTGGGTGGCAACACGGAATCGGACTGTCAGGTGGCATATCACCATTGAACCCCTCGTGGAGTATACTCCCTTCTTCCCAGAGTTCAATGGTATTCGCAGAGGCAGAGTGTTGGCGCCACTTCGTACACTCTGCCAGAGCGTCCATGATGGCCTCGATACGACGTGCTTCCGAGCTTAACTGCGAGTCTAGTGGAACGTTAGGGGAGGAAGAGGGCTGCAGTGCTCGAGATTCATTAGAGGTCTTGGAGAGTTGTGCTTTCTGCCACTTTCCGTAAGAGCAGAGTAGTGTTTGATAATTTACCAGCCACATCCTGTAGAATCTCTCGCCGTCGTTGTATTCGTCGCGTCGAATAAAATATCGCATAAGTCGATAAGAATCCTTGGCCTCAATGAAGTGGCCAAGGAAGTCTCTCTCTGACATGTCTCCCGGAAGGACCAATCGATGTAACGACGTATTGTTTGTATTCTTTGATATCCACTCCATGGCCTTGAAATGCTTGATTATTTCAGGTGAAGCATTGCACATATAGCTGCGCCTGAGGTCTGCCAGATGTTTGCATAATGATGAGTGAATTTCTCCAAGCTTCTGATAACCGGCCCTCATCGTGACAGAGGGATGGTCGGCCTTGGCGACGGAGCGAACGAAAACCATCAGTTCATCGTAGCATCTTTTGAATTCCTGGTAGTAGGATCTCTGCTCTGGCAGTGAGTCGAGATCAATGTCCTTGGGAGGAGGGTTAGTGAGGAGAGGAGAGAGGTTCCAAGTTCCAGGATTGTCCATTGAGAGGTGCTGCTAAACCGAGATCTGAGAGGGTGTGGTGGCAGCGAAATGAGAGGATACGATGAGCATCGACACGACAAGATTCTCCTTTTATACGCATAACTGAGGCTTTCTGTGGCTGAAGCTATTGAGGTGGCTTCTTCACCCAATGCCCTGTGGCGTTGTACCGCCGCCAGTGGCACCCGCCACAACGTTGTCAATTTTTTCGTTTGAAGTCCAAACATTACTGAGAGCTTCATGGGCTCTATTATGAGATACAGCTGTAGTAAAAGTATTGTGGCGTCCGGTAACATACGATAACTCTGTGGAAACGTCAGCCTCGCGATGCAGTTATCCCATTTCGGGCAGTCAGTAATCTTACCTACTAGCACAGGCAAAAAGCTACAATCTATATATAACCTCCATCCATTGGGTCGAGGAATAGACATAGTCTGTAACTTGGACTGGCAAGGCGTAGTGTAGTTTGGCTTGCGAGACTAGGCGTAGTGCGAATGGCCGCGGTACACAACAAGTGGGAGATGGATAGACGCGCTTGTACTCGAAGAAGAAGACTTAGATGCAAACAGCACCAAATATTGACCGCACTGAGATCAGCTTCAGGCTAAACTTGAACTTATCCAAGTAGGAATAGTGTTATCTGTCGCGTCCTGGCTGATGTGCATCTGCGCTCGAAGGCACAATAATAGTACAGTGTCTGCATGGCGAATATTGTGTACCTCCCAAGTATCTGTTCATGACATACGATACCACTGGGACCTGTCGTAACTTCAGAATACATAGAGTAGAACTTGAAGGTGTCAAATATGTACACGACCACTGTGATGTAGGTCATTGCTTGCTTTGGAGGGCTACCAACTTATGTTCAATGGATAAAGATCCCACTAATGGACTGGTGCGGAAACAACCATTCAATCGCAGGGCAGCAGGAACCTAACGATGGTATAAGTACTTTGAAATCAGGATCAATCTATAAATATGGCCTTCCATCAGCTGTGGATTTTATGCGCATAGTAGTAGTGAGGTATTACTCATGAGTTGCCAATCCTGTAGTCTAACGACACTGAAAGCGTCGTCAATTATTTGGTTAACTTCCTAATCATCCATAGTCGTACATTCGATGATGACGGTCCCCGAAGGCTATTGCGGCAAGTCTCGACCTTGAAGTCTTGCACCACAAGAAGCAGTTTGATTTGGCGCAGGTCATCGTCGCAAGACTTCCTGTGTCGCTTCAAAGCGCGGTTGTATTCCTCGCTCCATTCAGCCCACGCTGCCTCCCACATTGCGAATTCCCGAGAAGCTTGGATATCAGTCTTGGAAGAGTGGGAGACTGCTTGCTCGATTCTGCCGAGGTTGTGTAGATGATTTCTGGCTTCCTGGAGCAAGGCACGCCAAGGGTGATCAGGCGATGATGGTCGGCTGACGATAGCTGGGGAAAGAAGGAGGGAAGTAGAGAAACGGTCTTGAGGGACGTAAGACATGTTGAGCAGTTGAACGCGCGGAATCGTAGAAGGATGAATGGAATGGGTCCTGTGGGTGGATCCCTGGCAAGATGAAACATATGCTTGCAAACTCGCAGGTTATATACTCATATAAAAGTAGCAAATCGTGTCCAAATGTAGCCCGTGAACACGACGTGCTGGCCTAGCTTGCAGCTCTTGAAAACTGTATAAATATGCAAAAAGGCCGCGTATAGACGAGACCAATGTTTGATTAGCAGAAAGGCCCGTCAAGGACCAATGTAAACAGCACATGATACCTCATTGCACGTATAAGGCCATCTGTGGCCATACCGACTCCGTGTGCAGCGCAGCTTTGGCCCTTGCATGTTTGGGACAACGTGTCCGATCCTGAAGCAATTTCAGATATCAAGTATTCTCTTACCTGGAGGAACAGCCGAATTTAGAGTCGTCGCTGGCCTATAACCACCAGAGGCCATCATAACCATGCAGTGGTCATATAACTCGCGTTCACTGGCATGGCCCTGTCAACCTAGTAGACATCGATAGACACGACTGCAAGGTCAACAAAAGTCATCCAAGACATCCAAGGCAAGCTACTCAAGAAATTAAACGCACCTTCTTGACTTCACGTCGTGGAAGTTATGGCCATCACGACCGACATGAAGTTCATGGTCGAACTCGCGAACCTTCGAGCGTCTGTTTGGTGATGTTGGCCAAAGCCTGCAAACATGTGTATACAGAGGCCGCAATCTCCCCGAACTCCATTTTGCAGACAGCGTGGAGATAAACATTACCATTTGATACGACCTTGACGTATGTGCTATCTCATGAAAGTTGACAATGGTCGTAGGAAGTGAGCCTTGCCGGGAAAGCAGCTAATATTCACGCCTCTACTACTTTTTTTGACACGGATTTAACCTACAATACTATTATGACGGAAATGACACTACCAAGGGGAGAGGAAGGAGATAAAAAAAAAACGGTATCCACCCATCCTAGTATCAACCTTTGGCCAGAAAGTGGGATTCGCACGTCGAACTGTGGTAGTAGTGAGCTCCGGCAATCAAGAGCCACAGTGCGAGCACATCTTTCCGACGACGAGGCAAACAGAATCAAGCGAGACAACCATGGCTATTGCCGTAGACATGATAGCAGCAACGCCACTGGTCACCACAGCTACTGTACCTACTTGCCATGAATAATCCGAGACAAGTCGGCATGCCAGTGGGCGCTCCGGGCCGACGCTGCGTTTGATATCCCGACGACTCTGGCGCCAATGCATCATTGTCATTGTAATTCATTTTGCAATTACGTTGGCCTTGTTTTTGCCACTCATCGATATGGGGAGAGTATAATACACCCCAGAGTACTACAGGCTAGTACTGCGCGACCATGCTCAAAAATCAGCGCAGTCCAGGAGTTGCAATGCGCATCATCGCATCGCAACCAGGTCGCGGTTGCCTTCATGTGTCGATGTTCTTATACTTTCGTTCCCCGACGCACCCCAAGACGACCAAATTGGGGTATGACGTTGCGGGTGCCACTCCGGTGCGCCGCCCAGAAGTCTTGTAATATTGCAATCTTGAGATCCAGAAATCCATACTTCTGTGTTTCCAAGTTTCCGCACGTTCGCGTCGTTAGTTTTCCGCACCTGGGCGTTCTCTGGCAAATCAGAGAGGAGCATGCGATGGGTTTTGTATCACCCCGCCCAGATGACAAGGCTTCTGGATGGCCCCCGATCATTTGCGATTGTTTATTGAGACACCGCCGAGGAGAGCCTCGTTCTGCGGCTCGGTCAACTTGAACGATCAGGTGTCCTATATAAGAGCCTGTGTCTGGTAAGTCTGGATCGGATACACATCACCTCACCGCCTTCCTTCCGCTGTTCACACAAGCCTTCCCCCTCAATTGCCTAGCTGACAACGAGCGGCATCGCATCTACTGCCTTGGGACCGGGAACGACGGGATCGCCTGCTTCAAGAGTCTTGAGAATGATTGAACAGTATGAGTCTCCTTCTCCACCTTTACCCAGCCCTATAACGTCGTGCCAAGATTGACTGGTCGTACTCACTTCCCTCTTCCATAGTCCACTGTTCACGAACCACCTCCACAGGGCGAGTCCATAACCAGAGCACACTGGGGAGCAACCACGAACGACGGGAAACGCGTTCAGTCGGTGCACTTAGGCATAGCAGAGGCATTCATACGTACTTGGGAGAGCATACTCGAGCTAGCTCAGACTACGGGGCACGGGTGGCGTCAGGTCGATGTTTCATTACTGACTTAAGTATAAACAGACGGGATAACCTATTTCAAACCTGAAGGCCTGAAGCTTCGAGCATGTGTTGACGGTAACACGGCATGTGAAGAGCTTCTGCCGCCTTCATAAGCTCAGGAAAGGGCTTTGCCGGTTGGTGACAGCCTCAACCTGTCTCTACCACTACGGACGATCGAAGTAAGCTAACTCGCGCCCAGCCGCGCCAGGCCCACCTTCCGTGGCCATGACCTGACATGGCTGGGCGACTGGAAGAGCGACGGCCAGCGACGCACCTTGTGTTCGGTAAGCTAAGCCCCTGCGGTGTCCACTTATGGCTGACGACGACCAGTCCTGACGTTATGGGCTCTGAATCGCAATGATTCAATGGCTTGCGTTGACCAATGTGTGACGTGCTAGTGAATACGATCGACGGGATGGCTTGCGGATGGCCGACCGACTGACAAGACGAGCATGAAAGCTGTACCCGCCTCGGACGATTCAGGATGTCTTTCGATCGTCGACTGACGCCTCTGGCAATCTCTGACTTGTAGCTCATGGTGATTCGTCTTCACGGCAATCTTCTCTTGGACATCTTGGATCTTCAGCTTGCTCGTCTCTCAGATACTTGGAATCTTGACGTCTCTTGTGGCTTGCAGTCTTGATGCTTGATGTCTTGAATCTTGCAGCACCCTCCCTCCGTGATCAACAAGCAAGTGCGTCTCTGTTGACAACACCAGGCATGAAAACAACAACAAAATACAAATAAGGGATAACAATAAGCAAAAGACGACCAACAGCGTCGAACTGCTGAAGTAAGGTAAGTAATGCTTCAGGTGAGTGACCTATGCGCGGTATGTCAACCGCGACATATGGCGGCGTAGTGATACAATCGAGAGCTTGAGCATGGCGAGCTGTGAAGAAGCATGCGGTGAGCCTAAGACTTAAGCTGTGGGAGAAAGCGGTTAGTGGCCAAGACGGTTACAGATACAGGGACAATGACAACAATACAAAACAGATACAGAGAGAGGGAAGAAAGGAAGAGAGAGATGCGAGAGGGTAGGTCCATGGAGAAGAGCGGAAAGCCAGGTACGAGAGTATTAGCGACTGAGAGCCGAGAAGGCCTATGGATGAAAAGCTAGGCAGAGGCCAAGAAGAAAGCAGCGTAGCTGTGAGGGTATGTCTATCCGTGCGGGTATACCGTAAGTGTCTCTTGATGTTGTGAATACTTATGGGCTTGATGACTGGGGTGACTTAGTTGAACGCATTAGGCAGACCAGGTCCAGAGTTCGAAGCAGTTAACTAGGGGGAAACGTAAGCTAGGTGCTCGTGGTTTTGTCACGATAAGAGAGTACTCACAACGCAACCAGAGGTGGTGAGTATGTGTCAAAGCTTCCTCCAGAGTCAAGGCGAGAAAGAACGTCGAATATTAACGGTGACACTTCAGTCGAGTCAGGTATTGTTAGTTGCGTTGTGTTGTCGAACCCGTTGCAGAGAGAGGAGACTTCTGGTTCGCCAGCCTGAGCCAACGGTGAGGTAATTGACGGATGCAGCTCATACGCCGGCCATTCAGAAGTGAGCTCAGTACCAAGACCAAAATTAGAAGACGGAGCTAATGGAAGCTCGATGGAGACAGTAGACACATCCGCTGACGCGGGGAAGTCAGGTCCTGCCAAAGCATCTACGTTCGTGAAGGAAGCAAGTAGCTCCTCCATAGTAGTTGCGGAATCTGACCCGGGAACGTCAGCTGAAAAGAGCTTGTCCCACGAGTCGTCGACTAGAAAGACTACAGTCAATTTCACGACAAGTAGGAGATGTGGTACTAACTTACCGCTTGATGTATTAGTCGACGCTGCAGGCTCAAGCGCAGCAAAGTCGAATACGTTACAATCGATGGGACCAGTAACATCGAAAGAGCCACCGCCGGTGTTCGACGTTGCCTCCTCCAGGTCCTTCAACAATTGCTCCCAATCGATGACAATGGACTGCTCAATAGGAGCGGGAGGGGCGTTGGCTACGAGGACAGGTGTAGCTCCTGGTGCTTTCAGCTCCTTGCGAGCGCTGGATCGTAGCGGGCTACGAATGACTCTTGACTTTTTCGACGCAGGGATCTCGAACTCTGCATCTTCATGACGACGTTTTCGAGACGTCGATGATGCTACTATGGGAGACGCCGAGACGTTATCAACCGTGGGAATAACATTGATCAACGCGGTGGTCGACGTCTCTGGTGAGGAGTTTTCCTCTATCGGGAAGGACCAAAAGTCTGGGTGTGCAGCGAGGTCATTTGTCGAGATGTATTGCGTGTCGATGAGCTGCGCGAATGGATCTATGGGCCACGACGGGGGCGAGTCTTCGACGGAGAGGTCATGGTACGAGTGCCTGCACAAAGGCCATAAACAAAGGCAACTGAGAGGTCCAATACGAATATACGTACCGCGTACGTTTCAAACGCCTTTCTGATACGTCATTATCTTTGGCCATTCCTGCGATACTTATAGCAGCATCGCCGAAGAGGTTTGGAAGCGCGAAGTCCGGGAGTCTGTCATCATCCTCGCTGTCTGATTGGTCGAAGACAAGAGACGGTAGGCGGGAAGAGGCGCGAGAAGCAGGACTGCTTGAAGCCGTGGAAGAATCGTCCGACGAGTTGTCCGGCTGTACGGAAGGTGAGATAGACCGGGAAGCGGTAGTAATATCTGTGGTCGAAGAGGAGACCGATAATGAGCGTGGTCTCTTGCTCGACTTGCGCATGGAAGGTCCCACAGCCAGACCCCTCTCCTCCAAATAAAGGTTTTCTACTCTCGCCTTGACGGCGAACAATTCCGTCTGAACTTCAAACAGCACCGCCGAATCGTCACCGCTATCGAGGAAGACGGCACCAGCAGCCTGAACCGCCATACTACGCGATCCATTGAAGTGTGTCTTCGTCAGCGTGACCCATCCTATCTCCTTCCGAATAGATTTGAACCAGTCATCCATGACACGCGGAGTGACATTAGCACTGCGAGCCCATGCTCGTTTCAAGGAACTGGATGGATAGGGATCGTGAAGGTTATTCAAGAGCCAATCGAATGCGTCCTGCATGTACGGAATCGTTTGGCGGCGCTGATTCGTTGTTGTAGATATGTCGTCTAGAGTAAGCTGGGACAGGGCATTGTCAATATCCGTGAGTGTTTTAGCCGTAATATTCGTTGAGGCCTTCTCCAGCTCGATAAAACTGTCTCCAAGAATGGCGATGCGTGACGCGACGGCATATGCAACTTCAGTAGTACTTGGGTCCATGTCTGACTGGTTCAAGGCGCCCTCGAATTCCGCCAAAAGAGCTTCCCATTCCGGCTCGAACTGGGTAAGGGCTGAGGTGCCAGAGGACAAAGCGGTTAGGAATGAAGTCTCTGCTTGGAGAAATCTTTCTTTGAAAGACATCGCAGAATATGGGCGATGACGACGGTAATGGGCTGGCCGAGGAATGGTGGTGGTCGAGAAGCGTGAGGAAAGGGATTACACTGTAATTATATACTTGCGTTCAGGAGCGACGTTGATATGGTTTGGCTGTGTTGTGACAAGTTCGGTTCGCGCCTCGATCAAAGTTCGGTTTGCCCCTTCGGAGAGCAGCCGCTTACTGATGTTTCTCACGGTCCGAGTCTGCGTCGCGACTAGCTCGCGATTCTCTTTAGTACCTGTCTATCGCTCAGTCTTCAAAGCTTTCACGTCTTCTCTTGACTCGTACCTCGCGCCGCCGTCCTTTAGGGATGAACAAAGAACTCCTCAAGCACATATGCCATACGGCGAACCGTAACCTCAGTCACATCTACCATGTTCGTCCTGCGCCATCGCAGCCTCGACCTAGGCTGTCTTTACCAAATCCACTACCAATCGATGACCGGCTTGTTCGCGGCGGCTGGGAAATCTCAAGCGCGAGACACATATCAAGCGTGTATATGCGTCATGCGATACGGCTGAAGCTCGACTATGAACAACACATCAAGGAAGCCATCGAAGCATATTTAGAGGATAGTTCGTCGCCCGACTCGCAGACAGAAATCTCGTCGTTATACTCGACGTATCTTACACTTTATCAACGTACCCTTGCGAGCTGGGTTGATCGTGCAGAGCAACGGCTATGGAAATCCGCTTCTTCGTCACCAAGTTTGACTACCTCGAATACAGGTCCATCTAAGAAGGTACTAAGAGTTGTTTATACGACGTCATTTTAACTTACCTATAGTTATCAGGATGTCACTTCAATACTTGAACGGCATTTTGCCATGAACGCTTACCCTACTCGCTCAGAAAAGGAGAAGCTATCCTATCATACGGGTTTGAACCACAAGCAGGTGGATATCTGGGTAAGTGACCGAAATCAGAGATAGGATATACTTCTTATACAAGTTTGCAGTTCCAGAACAAGCGAAACCGTAGTAAACGGGAAGGGCAAATGATACAAAAACTGATCTTCGTTGAGAACGGCCACACATCAGTATCACGAGTCACAGTCGAAACAAAGGCCTCATCTCCTGTGCTGTCGCATTCACAGGTGTGTACGGTCATTCTCACACCCCGGTCGCCACTGACTGGAAGCCTACAGTTCATAACGAACGGAAAAGACACTGCGCCGGTGCACTGCAGCCCATGTCCATTCCAGACTAGCCGTCCCCCTCATGCCTTTCCAAACACCTACCCTCCTGTGTGTGACTATAAGCCGTTCCCCGTCCTCGATGGTCCATGTACGTTTGACACTCCATGGCTTCGCCGTACGACCGTTGAGCAGTCAAAGGAAGGCGATGTCTCCATGGACATTGACCAACTTTGCGCTCCTCTGTCGCAACTACGCTTGGCAGACGAATCGTCGTACAGTGAGCCGCCTTCTCATGGAATCTCAAGTCGGGCAACAAGGCTGCACAATCACGTCGCTGCATGTTTCCCCTCTCTTGTATGCCCCCCTACTGCTCCTTTGCCCGCACTCATGCCCATCACTGTCACTGTTCGTCTCGCTACGAGAGGCTCGTCATTTACATCACTGTCGATGTCGCAGCACACTATCAGTTCACAGACATCGCCAGCCACACCTAGACGAACGGCCACGAGGAAATCCCTAGATGCGACGCCTTTGCGTACTTCTCAGTCCCTACCGAAACAGGCTCGAGACGCAGCACACCCGTACCGTTCGCGCAAGTCTACAAGATCTAACGGCCATCAAGCCAAATTATCGCGGCACTCCTCTATTTCCTCTTTATCATCAATCGCTTCCGAGGATGGTTGTTCATCAAGAGCCTCTTCTGCCTCTTTGGAGTCTCCTCCTCCTATCACTCCGCCACAGCTCTCGGTCGAGCTTCCGCGCTCAAGAAAAATCTCAGGTTCAGATCTCGTCTTCAGCCCATCACAGGACCTCGACGACTTGTTCAGCGACTCGGATGTCCCGGCCCTCAGTTTCCTGAACAACCGTCAACCTCAAATCGTACAGTAAGACTCAAGCTTTCGTTTATCCTCTGTGTTGTGTTTTATACTCCGGTACGCCTTGTTTTGCGTCATCTCTGCTAACCCCTGTGCCGTCTTGGTACCGGTCTCGTTTCCTATACCGCCGCCTGCTATGCTGCGGTGCCCGTATATGCGTATCGTCGTGCACGGTAAAGTTCACGTCTAATCCGTTTTTTCTGACTTTATTCTTGTTTTGCCTCTTTTGCTCCGTGTTTATACCCGTTCGTCTGGATAGCTTCTTGAGACGGTATCCTTATTGTTTATTTATTCGCGCCACGGAATATTTTGTAGCACTGTATCGGTAACCCTTTGTAGACTAATCCTTGGTAGAACTCGAAAACCGGCTCACCCGAGTGAGTTCGGGAAAAGATATTTCTCTCGCGATCCTCAAGACACAGCTTACGCCGCAAGAGCGAACATCAAGCTAGCGCTTCAAGGCCGCAGCACAAGCAACATTCATCAACACGCAACCTCAAGACAGCCGGCACAGCAACAGACGACAGATGACTCGACATGCGTAGACAGGAAGACAATGGATCGTTGTACAGCGTTGCATCATGCCATGGGCCATAGCAGGCCACAGTTCGAACAATGGTGAGCGCTAGCAACCGTATCCCACGGCTGTGAGGTGAACTGGATACGGAGGTTCGACTCGGCGACTCAGAGCATTTTGTCTGATGAACCGAGGACTGCAACAATACTTACGCACTAACGAACAGGTAGGTTCTGTGACAGAAGGCAGACATCAATGAGGCATAATAGCAGTGTGATTGAGTACAATGAAGTTGTTAGCGTGTAATAGTGTATGCATTCCTAATACAAAAAGTCATGATGAAGCCGGCTATTTGGTGCATCTATGAAGTCGAACAATGGGCTGCGCTGACCATACCAGCATCTACCCCTGAGCATACGCATGAGTGTTGGCAATTAGTCAGACTTCTAATGCCTCCCAGGCAGAGACACCTCATCTTCGATCCTCCACCGGCCAACCTCAGCCATAGCCTTCGCATCGCCACCCTCCATCTCCGGCGCATCGAACAACTTACTAACCATCTTCCACGGATCCCTCCCACCGCCATACCGTAATATCTCATTTTTGTACTTCTCGCCCGTCTCCCGATTCAGGGGATCGTGCGCGAAGAGCTTGCGCCACACCCGCGAGGCGATGGCCCGATCGAATAAATACGAGTAGTAGGTGGCTCCGTATCCGAAGAGATGGCCGAATTGCGTTTGCCAGGAGGTACCTGGGACGTACGGTATTAGTCCGCGGGTGTCGTACAGTTTGGCGAGGGCTGCAGTGGAGTCGAAGCCTGAGGAGAGCGCAGCGGGGGAGTGGTAGATTTGATCGAGGGAGGCGAGGAGGATCTGGGTGTGTGTGTCGATGGACTTGCAAGGGTCCTCGTGGTGGTGGCCAGACTTCCGTACGGGTTGCTTACCCGATATGTCGAATAGCGAAAGTACGGTAGGTGAGTTGAGGAAGTGTTCCATGAGGATCGAGGGTAATTCGACAAAGTCGGTCGCGCAACGCGTTCCCGACACGTTCTGGTATTCCGTGCGTCCGATCATAGCTTCACACGCACACATAATCAGCTTCTTTGTGCTATAATATCGTGTATAGGGGCAAATGACAAACTCACAATGCATAGCGTGCCCCATTTCGTGGAACAAAGTCAACACTTCATGCCAGGCCAATATCGTAGGTCCCTGACTGAGCGTCGGACGCGTGAACTCACACAACAGCACAACCACAGGTAACTGAAACACTCCCTCCACGCCTCGTATACGCGATCGGTGCGCAGCCTCGAACTCGTTCGACAAAGCCATAGCCTGCGCGACCTCTCCGTTCTGGCTCTGGATACCCAATAGGTCCCGATGTTCGTCGTCATCATCAGTCCTTCTCGAACAGCGGACTGTATAGTGAGCAGCTCCGCCCGGCTTCCCATGCCTGGCAAATAGATCCGCGTATATCCAACCAATGACACCTGAGCGTTCGTCGACGACTTCTAGTTTTCGAACGTCCGAGTGCCAGACTTCTCCCGGGGCTGCGTCCGTCAGGCGCAACGTGATACCATACAGGTTGCGGAATAAGCGCGAGAGTCCCATGAATACGGTTCCAAGGGTGAGTGGCGGGAGTGACACGGGGGGTGCGGGAGGCTCGGGCGGGCAATAGTAGTCACGGTCCCACGCTTGGATTGTGGGGAAAGGAGGTGTATTGAGGTGTTCTTGCTTGCGCATGCTGAGCGTACGCAGGGCATTACGGGCATAAGGTTTAGTGTGTTCTAAGAGGGCTTCGAGGAAATGAACCACGTTCTCTGTGTGGGTGTAAAGTTATGAACACGAGTAGATAACTCAAATCATAAAGATAACATACCCGGTGAGCCAGCCATCTTATCAGTCAACGTCATATGCGCAAAACTTTCCTTCCCCACCAACCGAGCCAACTTCCCTCTCGCTCGTAGCAGGTTCTCCAGCAACTCTATTTGCTCCGGCGTGCTCGAATTAGCTGCCATGTATACTTTTCGTCTCGGCTCTTCCAACGGGGCAGAGTGCATAATCATCTGGGCCTGTAGTGATCCGGGGTATACCACCAAATCTCGGAAGCGTGCTTGTAGGCGTAGTCGCGCGCCCATGGTTTTGTCCTTCAAGCCCTGGAGCTCGGAAGGCTTGATTACGGCCGGCGGTCTTGCAGCAGCTGTCTCGTTGAGGAACTGACGGCCGAGTGTCAGAATCTCGGACGAGAGGGACACGAACTGTGAACGTTGGTCCGGGGGTAGGTTGATGCCAGACTTTTCAAAGTCCCGCCAGAATATCCTTGCTGTCTCCCGAGCCTCTGGACCTATCGAGTTCATGATCTCTGGGTCTGACAGGACCTCTTTGAGCACCTGTGTATAAGTGACTATAAATATACCATACAGAACGCAACGACACAGGTACGCACATAGTAAAGCTCGACATGCGTGTTAAGCACATTCATAAACTCGCACATCTTCTCATACACATGCTCCGCCGTCTGTACCCACACAGGATCAGGATGCGCATTCCTAACCAGCTCCGCCAGGTCAATTACCCCACACAGCAAGTCGCTGAGCCTATCCAGGTGCTTCACCACCCTGGCCAACTCCTCGCGTGATTCCCTCGCCCGTACGATCCGCTGCGTCAACACCTCCGCCCTCAGCAACGTCGAGTCCGCCAATTGCACGAACGCAGTCGGTGTCGTAAGGAATCCATGCCCGAATAACCCAGTGGGTTTGAGCCCTGAGGGTCGCTGAGCACCCCGGGGTAAATCGAAATCTGCTATGATGTCTGCGTCGTCCGAAGACGCTGGTACCGGTGCGCTGACGGTCGTGGCACGTCTCGAGAACGTCTTGAGCGCATCCTGCTTCGCGTTGAGACACCCTCGAAAGCGGAAGAGAGGTCGTGAGGACGATGTAAGCGCATTCCTGGCGGTGCGCGCGAACATAAATTTGAGGAGGGCGGAAGATGGACGTAGCGCAGAGAGCTGGAAGAGTTATGGGCGCTCCTGAAACTTCGCATTTCACGGTTAGGGTCCTCGGGCTCGGGCCAATCAGATAAGCCGAGACTCGTTGACTCAAAGGTCTCAGAAAGGCGTCATTCGCTCGTGGACAGAACAGTCATGAAGATAGAGATAGCTAGCTACAGATACAGTACTAGTGCAGAGAGTCAACCAATGATACAAGCTCGATTTCTGGAGCCACTCCTAATCGTCGTACCCCTTACCGCTCCGGTGCTTCACCCGCTTCATCTTCTTGTGATGTTTCTTGCCAGGCGCAACCTCCCCTCCAGCGTTGGCAAGTACCGCCGCGATACGAGCTCGACGTCCAGTGAGAGGCGTACCATCATCTGCGACGGCGTTCTGATGAGGATACAGCTTGTTCCTGGAGAATTCTTTCCCGTTGTGCGTGAACGCCTTTGAGGACAGTGCAGAGTTGGTAGCGAAGAATTCCTGATCAAGGCGGCGCGATTTGTGTCCTGTGCCTTGAACCAACGAAACGACACCGTTCTCTTGTGGCTGGGGAGAGGAAATGGCGGCAATGTATGTGTCGGCGTTCTTGGCAACGTGTGTTATCGGGGCACGCTTCTTGCCTTCGGCATGCTTCAGCGCGATGCGACGGGTGTCCGCGTTGAACTCATCTTCGTCAACTCCGGGAGGTGGGTGACAGAAAAGCAGCTTGGCAGTCACGTAGTCCTTCAGGATGTAACGAGCAGCTCGAGCCTCATCAGGATTGCCCTGACCAGAGCGAGTGAAACCTCTGGCGACTGACAGATAGTCAGTCTCTCCGAAATTCCGAGTGAACTGTGTAACGTACCAGCATATGTGATCAAAAAGTCTTCTGCAGTAATGTGGCCAGCACCGCCCTCTTCTATACTCTTGTATCGTATTGTGAGACCATAAATCGCCTCCAATACCTCCTTCGGTATCCGTTTTACAACGAGTGCCGTAGGACCAGTATGTTCTCGGAGTTGGTCAATGGGCAGCACACCATCGCAAACTAGGTCTGCACGAGTAGTCGCAAACTGGGGGAACACCAAACCCGGGCAATCGCATAACACAAGTGTCGGGGACAACTGGATCGTCTGGAAATGCTTCGTCTTTCCTGGTGTCGATGACACGCTGACTTTCTTTTCGCCGAGGAGAGAGTTGATCGTGCTCGATTTACCGACGTTCGGGTAGCCCACGAGACCTATCACCAATTTCGATGGGGGCTGGCCCGAAGAATCTGTGAAGTCTATATCACAGTCTTAGCCAAGCCTGCAGCACAATTCAGCAAACTACGTACCAGACAAAGGCGGAGCAGCACGTAGGAACAGATCCTCGAGTTCAAGAACCGACAACACTCTCGTCCGCGGGTCCTTGTCCTCCTCGCTCTCGTCTTCAGCTGCATACGTGAAGTGCTCTGTATCATCCGCTTCATCCGACTCGTCTGCACTAGAGAGCTCATCTTCACTGAGCGACGAAGGATCGACACTGTCTGGTGGGGGTGTCGCCGCCTGACTTTCTGGGTCAAGGGTATCTTCGTCTTCAGAATCTCCTTCGGATGAATCTTGCTCGCCTCTAGCGGCTGCTGCCTCTGCAGCCTCCTGTGCAGCTAAAGCGTCTCTTCGGGCTTGTTGGATGGCTGCAGCATTTGCTGCCGAGAAGAAGGCATACTGAACACCTTGTGAGTCAAAATAGTCTGCCCATTGTCGTCTATAATATGCCAGTCAGAATCATTCGCAAGGGGCTGAAAAGTATGATACTTGCCTTTGCTTAGCAGTCAATAAATCGGACTTGTTGATGAGTAGCAAGCTTTTCCGCTTTCCCTTTCCGGTACCCTGCTCCCCTTCCGCTCCTTCAACATCCTGGACATACGTCTCCAAATCCTCGCATCGGAATCGCAGAGGGTTTCGTGCATCGACGATTTGCACTACCAGATGCGATCGTTCAAGCACTCGCCATAATTGCCTCCATACTTCAATGTTACGCTCAAATGGTGTGAGAAGGAGGTTATCGCGTTCTTGCAGTCTTGAAATTTGACAATCGGCGTCAAGAGTTTTCCTAAAAGCCATAGAGGGTACCGATACTCACTGAGCTAATCCTCGTCTCCATTCCAGAAAAGCGTCCTTCTCCTGCCTATCAAGCTGAGCTGTTGTCATGCTCTTCGTCCAGGGAGGTCTCCTAGGTACGCGCAACCGTTCCTTATTCTCTGCATGCCGAGCAAGTGTTTTCTTCTCTTCTTCGTCGCTTAGGAGGTATGGATTGTGCTGGGTCGCAGTGGGAGCATTAAGGATCTTCACATTACGACGCTCTACCTACAGAATGAAACACATGTGGTTCTATAATTGCATATTTACGTACCTGCGGTGAACTGTGTTCCTGCAAGCGTTGCGGTGCTGAGGAACTCGTCGAGGTCTCGTTCTTGTGTTATAGATTGCAAGCGGGTTGTTGAGTCTACGTCTGTGGTGTACTATTCCAAGATTGAGCATATATTATACAACGGTTTGTGGTATACGCACCAGACCAGATTCCATCATATGCTTTGCATCTTTGACTTTCTTATTGATGATCGCACGTCCTAATCCACTTGGATTGCGATCTTTGCCTTTGGGTGGCGGCTAAGACACAAATACTACTTATTAGACCTTTCATTAAGCAACATAATGGCATTACTGTACCATGTTGTCCTAACTTCAAACGAGTGAGGACTGTCTGCTGAGAGGAGGTCGAAGAGATTTTGGAGGAAGAGTAAGCAAAGGGCGTCTAGTCACGATTGCACAGTAGATCATCGGACACAGCCGAGATATCCGGACCTCTGACACCCGCATGTGGCCACCAATGGGATGGTGCCATTCTGAAAAGCTCGGACTCGGACTCAAAACTAATGGGTGCACTTTGAGCTAGATATAACATTGACAAGAAACTAGTTATCATCCCATATTTTGATACGAACATTCGAATGATACAAAAGACTACTTCTACAAGACTACACGACGTTTTTTCAAGGGAGATTAGGCTTGACGGCCTGGGTCCAGAGTGGCTGATCCTGGTCACCGTTTGGAACCACCGACAAGACATATGAGGTATCGAAGGCACCAGCAGACCAACTACAACATAATATCAGCAACTTCACGGAATCATCAGGGTATCAATAGCACTCACACAGCGAAGCCGGCAAGAGTTGGGTATGCGCTCTTAACATAGGCGAGCTCGTTGCCGAGGCTGAATTATAGCGACCAGTAAGTACTGATAACAATAGTGGTAGAAACCGAGCTTACAGTTGCTCGCAGCTAGCAGTGTTTCCACCACCAGTCTCACTGAGGATAGCCTGCCTGTTGCCGTTTTGCTGGAGGAAAGAGACGAGGGTCTGGAGGACAGAGACGTTATCCTGTAGATGTTTGATTAGTGGCATTAGTCTATATGATCAGGATGTAGCTTACTGTAGTGCACTCGGCGTGCGTTCCACTGTTGTCGCTGTCGAGGTACTTGTGGACTGAGGGAGTCATCAGTAACGCAAAAGCATGGAAAGAGAGAAACGTTCGCACCATCGAAGATGAGCCTGTCAGTTCCACCAAGAGGGTCTGTGACCTTCACGAGAGCAGGGCCAGCCTCGGTAGGGAAAGCCTGGGCAGAAGCCCAGCTACTTCCGGGAAGAAGCAAGTAGTTGGTGGCACCAGCCTTACGAATGGCGTTGACGGTTTGTTGGACGGTATCGACCCAGGTAGAGACGGAGGGCACATCGTGGGGTTCGTTCATGATACCAAAGATGATGCGCTGGTTGCTTCCGTACTTCTGTGCAAGTTGCGTCCACAAGCTTGCGTATTGGTCGTTGGTTGGTCCACCTTGAGCGATGACGGCGCCATTCCAGCGAGCATAGTTGTGCTATACGATAAGACATGTCAATAAGAGACACAAAGGAGGAGTAGGTCAACTTACCAGGTCGATGATAACATGGACGTTAGATCCAGAGTTCAAAGCGGACTGCACAGTGGCATCGTAGGTCGAGAAGAACCCATTGTCGATGCTACCACCGAGAGTGGGAGTCATCAATTGCCAAGCTAATGCCAAAGGTATGTCAGATGCCAATAGGTTTGTGGGAGTTATTCATGCGTACCAAATGCTACAAACACGATGAGGCATCAGGATTGTTTCTTTTCAATTGCGAGTACAATATCACTCACGAATACGGTAGAGGTTAACACCCTCGGCAGTGAAGTGGGAATATTGCGAAGCCGGAGGGACGGAGTAGGGCGGCTTGAAACTTCCATCCGTGCTCTACAACATTCCATGAGTGCCATAGACATGCATAAATACGACGGTACATACAACGGAGAAATCGTAACCAGCAGTGTTGACACCTCCAAGACGAGGAAGGGCGCCAGCGGGAGTTGAGGGTTGCGATGTACCAGTTGGAGGGGCACTGGTGGTGGTAGAGGCGGGAGCTGAAGCCCCGGGAATACATTGCGAGTAGTCTAGAGATACAATAGGTTGGTTTTTTTCTCGTCGCACGAGGGAGGCGTGGGTCAATTTGACGCACAATCATTTAGTTTGCTGCAAACCGACCCAGAAACGCAAGTGGTTGCGCCAGCTGCATAATTTGTGATCAGCAAAAGAGCGACGAACTGTTTGCTTCGATAACGTACTCCAGCCAATACCTCCGCATTGACCCCATTGCTACAAGAATGCGAGGTTAGCGTGTATTTTAACCACGCATGGTAGGAAACCTACCGGTGATTGGGCAAGCCCGACTGCAGCAAGGGCAAGGATGACGGACACGGACTTGATCATGATGCGAATGAGCTTGCGTTAACCGGGTAAAGGTGCAGCGAAGTCATTCCCCTGCAACCTCCCCATATTTATACGCTAAGTCCGTAGCGTAGCAGCTCGTTACCGCGGAGAATACGCATCACGTAGCTTTAGGGCCAGCATCGCAAAGCGGATAAATGACGGGTCTAGTACGTCGGATCCGTAGCTGGGAGGGCGCAAAGATCAGCTACTGAGGATGCGCATGTGAGCATTAGACGTACAGCTAAAATAATTCCCGCACTGCAACGAGGTTCTGTCTGTGCTCTTGGCATGAACCTCGGTCATCAACTCTTTGAGTCTGGATAGAGTAGTATGCAAGTGTCCAGGATAATCCTCTCCCGTTCTAAATCTTCGGATACTGTACGTCTCGCAATATCACGAGTGATACAATAGTCGAAGGATCTACTACCGGGGTTGCTATGTTCCTGTCCAATCGCTGCGAAGAAGCCTTTCAGGCAAAAGTGCATATACACATCGCAAGGATGGTCTAAAAGCTGTATGAGAGCGTTCTGTTCAGTCAGCTCGCCTCATAATGTAAGCACTAGACCTGGTGGTGGTGGTAGGGGGCAAGACCATTGATATCGTCATCAGAAATAAATGATCCGTGGGCGGTAGATCTAGATGACATGACTTTGAGCGTGAATATAGAGAGGACATGTACGAGGCCCTATGAGGATCATAGGCTCGAAATTTGACAAAATCTATACCATTCAATCAAGCTGCACTGTCCACCAGTTCATCAACCACTACTCTGGAATTGCAGCCGGGGTACCCCCTAACATGGCCCATGCATACACCGTCTGAGTTTCCTCGGTAAACAACACCAGTCACGCATCCGAGAATCTATCCACGCCATCTCAATAGGGGAGTTCAGAGTGGACGATTCTACGTCGATTCTGCGTCGATTCTGTTTTCGATTCTGTCGCGGTGTTCCG
>JAXQGX010000071.1:0-26006 GCA_037040455.1 Irpex sp. P115-07
CATCCAACCATGTCACAATGATATCACAGACTCACAGTCTTATGTCTGGTAGTGTGGCAGTACTTCTTTGGGACATTTGCACTGGACACTGCTTTTACAACCCCACCGAGCTGCCCGAGCCCATATACACCGACCACAGCATCATACGGTGTACCGTACTGCATAGCGGCCATCCGAGCAGGCAGTTGGATTTCCGGACAGCGTTGTAAGTAAGCATCACGACCGTACCTCGCCAGTGAGTGTTCTCTGGGTCATCTTGAATATACTTAGAAACATCTGACATCGATAGTGGAAACCTGACACCTCCTTTCATGCGTCGACTTTCTAGGCCCTCGGGAGTGCCGTGACAGCCCCGTCTATCGCGCAGTTCGAGCAACTCAGCAACGTGCGGGTCCAGTTACATCCTGATACCATCGCGCCATGTTCAAGGAACCAGCCTCGAGAAATCGCTTCCGAAAATTCAGGATTCAGATTTCAGCCCTGGGAGCGACAATCCACACGTAATGGCTTCTCACCGGCGGTGTTGAGCTCGTCGAGGAGCCGAAGAGAGGCTCGGGGAACGGACGGACATGATTCATGCCCACGCAGTCGTGCGAGCACGCCAAGTTTGTGCTTCGTCGACGGGTGGCGGACGTACTTCGGGAACGCCACGCTGCGCTCTTAATGAGGTTGAGTGTAATTTGACGTTCA
Source organism: Irpex sp. P115-07 (assembly GCA_037040455.1). NCBI lineage: Eukaryota > Fungi > Basidiomycota > Agaricomycetes > Polyporales > Irpicaceae > Irpex > Irpex sp. P115-07. Next base: position 691 of record JAXQGX010000071.1, read on the forward strand.
ATATTCAATATTCATATTCATGCTCGGATTATGACCCACTCCTCGACAACCGANTTTACCCAATACAATGCAAGGGTCCCGACGCCTGTATCTTTGTTGAGATTCAGTGCTCAGGTGTTGGCGAAGGGTCGTTCAGTAAGTGATATGTTTATGGCCGGTGATAGTTGAGACTGACAATGGTTACCGAAGACCCCGGTGCGAAGCAGTGCGCGTATGAAAGCCGAGCATGAGAGAATCTGAGGTGTACTTACGAGAACGCAAGGGTCGTATTCTTACCAGGGGGAGCACAGCTACGGGGACTTGGATCGCCCGGCTTTGATGAGAGGGCGGTTGACAACGTCTCAGTATCCATCGCAGAAGATGGCTTGAAGTTGGAGTAGGAAGGCGCCTTGTTCAGCGCTGCCATACCCGACTATCTCGGGACACCCAAGTCAAAGACCATACAACTCTAAGCAACATCCAACACATAGTTCCTCCCCCTTAAGCGTTTCTACAATCGCCATTACGAACGGACAACGTGAGGAATGTGGCCATCATCGAAATGCTAATCGGTAAAAGCTCCATCTCGCCTTCCGGCCGAACGCCACCCACATCCCTCATTACTTAAAGTATAGAAATGAAAGTTGCTTCCGTTCACAAAGTATCGCCAGTTGAATCTATCTGCTAACCTCAATCTCTCTCATAAGCTTAAGCTGTCATCGTCGCTGTAGTCTCCGGGTGAATTTTCCTAATCATGCCAAGGAAACTCAGTTCTCTGATATTACACGGCTTGCATACGTTTATTCCGTTCAGCCTCATCTACAGGAGTAAATCTCGTAAACACAATTTATGGGAATACTAGAACGCCTCTATCTGCAAGACGTGGAAAGGAACTCTTCAACAGCATTTGCTCATCCTTGGTACATGACACTGTAATGCCACTGCATACGCCCTTGGCCATCTTCAGCTCTATCCTTTCTACTCCTTGGTTGACTGATTGATCCAACAGCTGCACAAACACCTCCCAAAAGTCTCCCACCGGTGTTTGGGGTACCAGCGCAGCGAAAGAATTGCCGTGCAAGCATAAAAAAGATAGCTTGAGCGTTTTGACAGAGGGCGGGAGTGATTGAAAGATAACTCGTTGAATACATTGTATTTTTCGTAAGCAAACGGAAGTTCTAGCCTCGGGATCGTCATAGCTCCTCGGCTCGAGGAAGTATTTAGGCGGAATATCGATTGTGAGAGCTATGTCGTGCAAGTTTAGGGAAGTGTGGAAAGAGATAGAATCAAGAGTGTTCGGGAGTTCATCTAAGGTTGATGCAGTAAGCATTCTATTGAGCGTATAATAGTTCAATGCTTACCGTCTTCCCGATTGAAGCCGTTCCCTAGACGAAATTCACCCAGTGTCAGGCATTCCAAGGTAGGGCCAATATGTTCGATTAGACGCGATAGCGATGCTATAGTATCTATAACAACTTCGCATAGATGAAGAGCGCAGAGACAGTATGTTGGTAGATACTCCAGAATGCGATAGGGACTTCCAGAGTGTACTAATATCTCGTTGGCAATTGTCACGGATCGCACAGGTGGCCAAATGGCGCCCTCGGCAATGCTGTCCCGGGCCCAAGGAACAAAGTCGAAAACAAGATGTCCAATTTCCCCAAACAACGCACAGAGAGTGTATAACCGCGTTGTTGAGGTCCAGGGGGTGCTGCCAAACGTTCTCCCGAGAGTGATTGAGAGCTCTGATAAGACAGGGTAGATAGGGCGAAACTCATCGGGGTTTAGCACATCAATGACTAGTCCGCAAAGGCTCAGACTGTGAAGGCGCTTCAGAGGTTCGAAGATTTCAACGAACTCCTCGTAGTAGAAGCAGTCAATTCCAGAATCCTCCATTTGTGGATGGTCCGCACGCAACGTCAACCTGCGAATACACGGAGGAATAGCACTACGCTCCGAGAGGTAGGATACGATGTTGTCGATGGAGGTAACGTAGCGATAGAAAGACCTGTTTCTTCGCCGGCGGGCAGCGCTAGGGAAGCACCGTACATCGGCTTCGTCCAAGTTTTGGACGAAGACAAAGGTGACGGATTTGAAGAGGTGGCGATATGACATGTACTTGAAGTCCTTCGAAACCAGTGCACATGCTTCAAGTGTGCTTTGCCAGCTATCGTCCTCTTGCAGATCGTCAACGTATGAAATGATACATTCGTAGAGTTCGAAGGGCAGCGTCGTGGTATCGATACTCATGATTTTGATGAAGTCTGTGTGCAATGTAAGCTTTATATGACGTCTTGATCGATTTTGCTAACTTAACACAGACGATGGGGTAGACAGATTTCAGATTGACGTTCGGACAACTGCCACTGATTTTTCCCAAGGGACACGAGATAGCGACAAACTTGCGTTCTTCAAGACCTTACAGAGGTGCTGTGCAGCTGATCGTTTTCTTAGACCAAACAATGATTTAGAGGTCAGCATATGCGACATAATTCTACAGTATGCTCACCGTATCTACCTTAATTTGCAGAAATCCGAGGCCAAGATGGATGAAACGGACCCAGCGGATGTGCACGTGGTGGACAGAGTAGTACGGCCAAAGAGCGTCTAGTAACCTCTATTTCATCGCGGGTATCCTCACAACATCTCGATTCTCACTCGTAAGCAAAGATGAGTGTAGTTGCAAGACATGAATCATTGAGATTGATCCTAAGATGATACTAGTACGTATACAACAGAATGGAATAAGTATCTATTGCCAGTCGTTCCAATCAAGTCCATATGCAAGTGATCAAGTCGAATTCAATCCGAGTCTATAGTCCGTAACGAATACAAGTCCTACTCCGAGTCGTTATGCGATAAAAGAAATCCTAGTCCAAATCAGACAAACCGAAACAGAGGGTAATACACAGGTAAATAGAGAGAATAATCGCCGGTTTGTAGTAATGAAAAGTGTAGTAGTATGCCGTCGACGGTGAAGAAGAGCGGGAGCAATGGCGAGCAAGCCGAGGAATGCAGGAATAGTAGGAGAATGGAAAAGGAACACGAGGAAAAGCGAAAAGTAAAGGCAGCAAAGAACGATAACGGTCGAAAGGATTGAGTAGAGGGACGAGTTCGAGGTAGAAGCGAGCAAGCTCGCTAGTAGCACTCGAACCCATGTAGCATCCAACTAGTCTTTCTTCTTCCGTCTCGTCTTCTTCGCATACCTGAACGTTGCCATATCCTCGAGATCCATAGTCCAGTTCGTCCACACTGAGTCCTGCGGCATATCCTCGTATTGACGGCTTGCTGCGATCCACTTGAAGCGGGGAAGCTCCGGCTCCGAACGCGTGTCGACCTCGACAGGAAGCGTTGATGATGGTGGCCCATGAGTATGGATGACCGCCGTGGCAGAGGGGCGCGACACGGCAGTAACGAGCGCATACGACATCCGATGCTCCAGAGGCTTGGGAGCCACAGGTTCAACCGGCAGAGGAGGGAAGTCGGCATCGGTGAAGACGGGTCCTTCGGCTTCCTGTGCTGCAGCGCGTGCCCTGAGTTTACGTTGCCTTCTGCGCTCGTCTCTTGTGAGCGGCTCCTCGACGACAGTGGGCTCAACAGTGACAGGCTCCTCGAGTACAGCCTCGACCTGAGGTGCTTCTGGGTTAGCAGCGGCAGCAGCAGCAGCTTCAGCCTCCCGTTCCCGTTGCCTTCTAAGAGCCTTGCACTTCCTCCCGCTACGAGTGGGCCTCTTTGGCTTGACAGGCTGTTCGTCGACTGCAGCGGGTGCAGAAGACGACGAAGCGACGGCGACTTCCGCCACAGGCAACAACGAGGGAGGTACGAGCTCAACTATGACGTATGTTAGGTAGAGTACGAGGCAGTAATGCGTAGTACTTACCATCGTCACCGATCGCTGCATCCGAGTCCTGAGCTGGGGAAGACTCGATGAGTGCATCGCCAACTACGGCAGACACTATGAGAGGAATATAAGTAAAGCATCATCAATTGAAGAGGGAATGCTCACAATCTGCGACTTCGGCTTGGGGCTCGTCGGCTTGGGGCTCGTCGGCTTGGGGCTCGTCGGCTTGGGGCTCGTCATCAGATACAACGGATACCGAAGGAGATACCGTTGGAAGTGGCAAGGGCTCTTCGTCGATAGCGGCAGGTTCTGTGACAAACAGGATCAGACAGGTGCATGAGACAACCAAGGATAATACTCACCATCGTCATCTGAGGCGGCAACTGAAGCTACGTCCTCATCCGTAAAAGCCTCAACAGCCGGTGCAGCGGTGGCGACTTCCTCAACCTGAGTTGGCATCTGCTCGGCGGCGGCGAAGGCTCCCCCATGTATAAGCTCGAAGTCCACGAAGGGGTTAGAGAAGTCGTTGAACAGATCGTTGCTTGATAGTGAGCCGAGACTGGCGGCAGGTGGGAGCTGAACGGCGAAGTCCTCGAACTGAGAGAGCCCGTAAGTGGCGACGACATTCCGTGGAGTCGACTGGGTGTAGAACAAGCGGGTCACGATGTCGGCAACCAGAGAGACCAGACGGCGCTTGAGTGCCACAAGACCAGAGGCGCTGCGCCAGAGAGTGTAGACGGCGACCAGTGCGATACCAAGATAGACCAGGTTCCTGAGGGTGAGCAAGTCCGAGAACATGAAAGGGCGATCCCATGGTGGGCAGAAGGGAGCCGACCTCGGAGTGGGCGGTGCCAAGAGCTCAAACTTGGGGGCGATGATGAGAGGACCAGGAGGTGGAAGGTGGGGACCAAAGTAGACTGGAGCAGGCTCGTCGACAAGAGTACAGTTGACGAGACATCCAGTATGAGTCGTGTGGAAGACGGCGGCGCCAAAGAGATCAGTGTTGACGACGACCGAGGGCACGACGGCCGCAGGAAGCTGAGCGACGTCGGCAGTACCACATACGAGCTGGAGGTACGGTAGGAGTGGCGGAGGACCGCAGATGGTAGTCTCGAGACCAGAGAGAGCCAGGCGATAAGAGACGGGGAGAGGGAGTTTGACGACTATGTTGAACAAGACCGAGACAACAGCTAAGAACGTGCCAAAGAAGACCATGGTTGGATACTTTGCTCGTTCTGTGAAGGGACGATGATGAAGGCAAGAGACGTCGATGACGAGAGGTTCGAGTTCTGGGGGGAATTCGAAAGGTGGGAAGGAAGTGGTTGTGGTTCAAGTTGTGTGCTGGGGGATGGTTCGAGTTCGGCGGTTTATAAACCTCTCGTTTCGATCGAGACTGTTTAACTGTTTGTATGTCTTTGCTCCAACCTGGTTACCAAAAAGAGTAAGCACATAGCCTTTTTCGGAGAATAGAACCACTCAACGTCTCGATTTGGCCCCCCTCCTCTCAAGAAGACGTGCGAATTCAAAGTCAGCTCCTCCCAGAATGGTTAACTTACCTTACACAGTAATCGTACGTTACCTCCCATTGGACACCGCCCCGGCTTGAAGTGCGCCGACTTCAGGGCGGACACGTCGCTCACCGTTGGCGTTCGAGTTCGTCGCCCCCACCATCACAAGCCTGCACACATCAGTAGAACCCATAAAAATACATTATTATTAAACATAATAAAGAACAAATACTCCAAAAAGTAAGTCAAACACTCAAGAAGGCGTGATACTCAGCTTATCCAACCCGCCCGTCCGCCACGGCGCCTCGATCGCCTTACTCAACACGCTCTTCGCGATCCCCCACGCCGCCAATCCGAGAAGCCACGCCGAGAGCATAAGCAATCGTGCCTCTTCTCCCGCCGGACTTCTCTCAAACAGAAGCTGCCGCCAGTTCGCCTTGACCACGTCCGGATGTCCACTCGGTCGCAGATCCAAGATGTCCCGCCTGCAAGCCCGCTTTCCGAGCCATCCCCAGCGCTTCCAGCGTTCGAAGGCGAACAGCTTGACGGGTATGCCGTGTGCGTCACATAGCACTGAGAATCGACCCTCGTGGATTGGTTCGGGGCGGAGGAATGCGCGATCACGCTGTATCGGTGCAACGGGGATGTAGGCGATGGTAAATCGTTGGAGACGAGGGTTGGAGAGTGCGATACGTGTGGCTCCGGCTTGCATTGACTCGTCTCCCGGAACCTTGACTACAGTGAGCGAAAGGGTGCGTAGCCTCGTGAGGCCGCGCAGTGTCCGAGAGAAGGCCTCCTAAAAGAATATGAGCTCTCTGCATATCAAACAGAAGCGTGCAAGAACTTACAAGATAGAAGGATGGTTTGCTAGTGCATGTGAGGTCAAGGTGAAGCATTTGAGGACATGAGGAGACAATCGTCCTGAACACGCCGTTCGAGTCGTAGCCGCTCTCCAGAGAGAATACGGCAGTAAGACTAGTCAACGCATGTAAGCCGGATAGCATGCTTGAGACCGATAGCGGCGTGAGTTCACGCAAAGGTATGACTTCGCCGAGCGTTAGACTCTGCAGCGATTCCGATAGAGGAGAGTGGGGAAAATGAGTCTGGGGATTGTTGAGCCCGAATTGGATGTTCTGCGGTGGTAGTCCTCTCGCACTGAGCGCTCTGAAATGGTCTATACTGCCATTCAGATGCTTCAAGTTAGGGAGGGCCTCTTTCGGAAGTACAGATAGGTCGATGGGTACGTTGCGAAGGATGATGTGTTCAAGGGATGGATGCGCCTCAAGAAACGCATTAAAATCTTGAAGTGGCGCCATACCGTACACATCGAATTTGATGGGACCGAGTGTCAATATGCGCAAGGATGGCCAGCATCCATCAAGGAGCCTTCGGGCGTACACTGGTCGGTCCAGATCACTCTGGATGGAGAGCGACTCCAGGGTCGGACAGCGATGTATCAGCATGTCCCAGAGCTTATTATAGACGGCGAGACTTTCTGTAGCTAGATGTAAGGTTCAGCGTAAGTGCAACACAGAGGATGAAGCTAACCTCTGTCTCCCAAATCATTACGTCGAATATAGTATATCGGCTTCGTTGTCATCGAAAAGCTGGTGAGGTTACTGAACATAAAGACCTGTATGATGTCATTGAGCTATTTCGGTAGAGCGTTCAGGCGAACTGGCTCACAGCAGAACTAGGACTGGGCAATCGTTCTGTAAAATCTACATGTATCTTCTGCAAATTAAGGCAGCTACAGGCTGTCATAAGCCTGCGCATATGGTCGTTCCCACACACGCACAAGACTCACCATCGCCGCAAAGTCCACCACATGGCATCAATCGGACTTCCCCAGAAGGCATGCCATTCGAAGCACTTGAGTGCATCCATGCTGATGGCGGCCTTTGTCACTAAGAAGGACGCCCCCGTGCACATACCCGAGCCCATCTCGTACTTGCACGGCTGACCAGGGGAGACATAGTCCGGGTATATGATCAGTTCTTGGACGTGCCGGGCTAGAGTAGGGGTATCACAGAGCATGGCAAGAGTATCCTGGCATTGACTGTATCCGTGTAGGACTACCGATGAATAGATTGACGGTAGTACGCGGGGATAGAGGTGGCGGGACTGTGTGCATATCGACGGTCGTCATTTCCTGCTACGATGGTCGCACGACTGCTGAGACGTACCGTGTACGCAAATTGCAGTCTATCTCCCCTTTCCTCGAGGTTGTATGCTATCTCCAGCAAAACATCCGGGGGAAGAGACTCGATGCTGGGCTGATTTCGTGGCTGTGGTCGGTCGTCATTGTGGATCCACTTAACGAGTTTGTCAAAGCCAGGTTCGACGACATTGAGCCAGAGATTCATTCGCCACGGACAGTATCTTCAGAGTCGTGGTGGCGGTTGCTATTCAAGAAGAGTTGTAAAACAAAGAAGAGGGCGAGATTATATTCATGGGGGTGTGAGTGTGGCCTGGGGTTAAGTATGAGGAGATGCCGAGTGAGGCGTTAGACGCGGCCCCATCATCGGTCACATCCCCGGATCGGAACGCTACACCCATGATCGCATTGAGCCGCTCATAGATCCGGTCTGCAGTATCCCTCGTCGCTCCTGCCTCAATCGGCATTCATCGTGCAGGTTTCATTACTCGTATATGCAGCAGGATATCAGCAAATCTAAACAGTACAACAAAGGCCCAAGAGTCGTCGTATGACAGTTACAGGTCGTGTATACGGAATCAGTACCTGTAGATGAGAAGCCAGACGTCATGGCCATTTTTATCACGGGCGACCCAGTCAGTGACCGCGGGCACAATAAACATCGCGGGAGTAGACAGGCGACCGGAGGTAACAAGCACGGAGCATTGCAAAACAGCAAATGCGATCCGATGACAAGAGGTAGATCAAGACCTGACAATTCGTCAGCGTACGCTCACAAGACCGACCTAACAAGAAATCGGCGGAGGGAGGGGAGAAACAAAAGACGCACATCTTGTATTGGATCGTCGTGGGCTCCTTCTCGCTAGGAGCCTTGTAGGTGATGGTGATATCCAGATCGCGGTTATTGCGAGCGTTGGGTGCGCATGTGAGCTGGCCTGTTATTTGCTCGCCTGAGCTGATAGTGATCGTGTCGGGGGTATAGAAGACCGTTTGCCTGCGCGATAGCATCGATCAATAGAGCACAAATCGTGAATGAGGAAAATACGAACTTCCAGTGGGTATATTTGGCGTGGGGGCCAGTAGAGAATTTGACAGGCTTGTGGCATGCTTCGAAGGAGATATCGAACCACGCGAGGAATGCGTGCACATCTGATCATATGAGATGTCGTATGAGAAATGAAGTAACATTAGTATGGTTAGATCACGTACAATCACTTCGTGTCGCGTTCAATGTGAAAGGTGCGGTGAAGGCCAAATCTTCCTTCTTCACCGTGAGGAGGTTAAGGTGCTAATGACAGGTGAGTAATGAATAATCATCGAGAGGAAACAACTGGTTTACCTTGATGAGGCATGGGTCTGATACTACAGCCTTGAGCTCAACGGTATCGACCAAAGGCTCACGGAGGGCAATATCCTTGATGCACGAGTAGTCAAAACCGTACACGTTATCCCAGACTATCGTGGATAATCAGCTCGAGTCCCATGAAAGCATACTCATAGTGGAACTCACAGTTGATCTTCTCCTCCTTGTAATCCATATCCTCGATCGCCGCGATGTACAAGGTGGCCTCGTCGGGGAACATCAGTCCTCCCGGCTTCAAATACTTGTCACGGGCGAGAATGACGGTGTCCAACATGGACTCGTACAGCAGGAAGTAACCCATCCACTCCGAGACAATGATATCGAACTCCTTGATAGGCAAGTCCGCCTCTTCGAGTTTGCCTTTTACAAGTGTGATAGCTAGACGAGATAACGAGTCCGACACGCGTCGCAGACGGTAGAAAGCACAGAAGACTGACTGTTCGCGAAGCCGTTGGCCTCGATAATTTTTTGTGCTTGGTCGATGATGTTCGACATATCGATCTACAACAACGTAAAGAAAATGCCAGATCCATGCGTTAGCCACGGCCGCGAAGCGAATAACATCGGGATACACGCACTCCAACAACGTGTTTCGCGCCTGCCTTCGCGGCGAACATGCTCAGGATACCAGTACCGCATCCGACGTCGAGTACAGTCTTTCCTTTGAAGAGGTGTGCGTTATTGATGATAGCGCTTCGGTAGGAGCCAGTGCGGACGGTGTCCTTCAACATCTCCTCGTGGATGCCTGCAAACGAAGGCTTGAGCCACTTTATAGAGCAGTCCGTATAAACATGATTTACTCACCGAAATGCGCGTACGAGTCGGCATAGCTTCAACGTTTGATAAACATCCACGATCTTGTCTCTTCAAACAAGAATCGAACAAACTCACTAATCTCTCGAAGTCATGTTCTCCACCTCTGGGAGAGTATCCACATTCATCGTTGAAGGTCCTGCTGTCGACATTTTGACTGCAAATTCTAAGATAGCAATACGATATGTAGAGGGCAGAGATAGATGAGAGCAAAGCGAGACGAGTTTTAGGTGGACGGCGGTGGCAAAGGAAAATGGTGGCAGAAGCTCTGAAATCTGAGCGCGATCTACCAAAAAATATTGCCACGTGCTGCCCGATCTCCCGATCACACAATTTGGGCGCCTGACAGCTCGTTATTACCAGCGGGATGGTGCTGCCACCACGGATTGTGGATCACCGAGTTTATTAGACATGCATTGGGTGTGTGGTACAAGGGAGTATATAAGTAGTAGCAGGCAAGTACCAGTAATGACATCAGAAACGCTAGCTGGCTAAGCATACTGAAGTTGCCCTGCGTCAGAGACAAACATTTACACATCGACATACAGTGACTAGTATTACGCGGCGGCCGCTGGATATCCTAGTGGTTGTATAAACTTCGTGATACAGTTGCCACTGCTATCTGAGCATATAGTCCCACGGTCTCCAAAATGCGTGAGCGGACGATCTCTCCGAACAGATGCTCGGCAATTCCATACGTGGCCAATCCTCTTGCTGGTCTTGGAAGATGACGAATGGCACGAGTTGTCCAAAGTCTTCGATCCGTGATTGCATAGAGAAGAACGACTCATCGCTAACGTGACCGGCGCCACCTATCAGCTGGCCGCGCATCACGCGTAATGTCTCGACAGGATGTTCGCTGTCTTGTCGCACCTTCAGGAAGTTGAGGAGCATACTAGGAGGGCATTCACCGTGAGTGCGTATTTGAAGATCCGTGAGGGAGGGGAAGAGCGACTCTTTGTTTATCAATGTGAACCACTCCCGGAAATTATCGACTAGAACCAGTTTCTTCACTTTCGTCATCGTCCGTAATTTGTCGACCCAGTTAGGTTCGAACATCATGATTACATCCCAAGGCCACAATTCGACTATCTGCGAACAATTCGACCGGACGGCGTAACGTAGCAGAAACGGTTCGTAATTTGATGGCATATGGACGCTGAAGGAACTGTGACCATCGGTTCCGACGACGTGGCAGGAGTTGGCGATGAAGAGTCGTGAAATCGGAAGGAGACACCGTTCAGGGTCTGGGAAAAGGCGAGGGAAATACATGTCCCCTGGTGATGCATAATACTTCGCATAGCCTGCGCGCAATCTGAGTTTCGTCTCGATCAGCTCTCCGAGGAAGTTTCGAGGTGGGTAGTGCGGATTTGGAAGCCTATCCCAGCGGACTGAGATCCTCCGCAAGTTCGGCATTTCAATGGGCAGTAGGTTGTCGAAAAGTTCACCCGAGTCTTCATTGTGCACCCAAGTGTTGTCGGCGAATATCAGATCTTCGAGACCAGCATTCTGCGACATCAGTGCATGGATACCTATCACGCCGTCAACGTCCAGTATAGAGTGCATTATTACCAGGTGGCGTAGACTCCGAATTGGGGACTGGGACCAGTCAGATACGAAGCTCATATTCACACATAGTGTGTGTAAGCGAGGGGATTTCAACCCACGGAATAGTTCTGGGCGCCTGCGCGAACAAGTTGTGACCAGTGTTTCCACATTGCAACCACTGGTCCTGGAAGCGGAAATAATGGCAGAGAGGAGGTCATGACCAGAAAGACACTGCAGACGGAGATCGCGTATTCTGTATGCATGTGCTGCGAGCTTCTGCGTGAAAGCCACTGAGAAGTCCGTGTCACAAAGATTGCCATCCTCATCGCGAATAGGAGGGATGGTTATCGATAATGGGAGCTTGCCGGAACGCTCCAAACTCAGCGAGAAGACGTTTTGTGAGCCGGGGCTGTCGGAAATATACACATATTCCCATAGAGTCGGGGTCTTCACGGCTATCTCTCTCCAGTATCGGCAAACCGACTGGACCATCGGCCATGGGTAAAGCACAAATTCGTCCCAAAAATTCGCTGCAGGCAGTCCTATCTTGAGGTGTTCAAATATGATACCTAGGAGCTCCGGTGGTAGGCGGTTGACGGGGGTCAGATGGTTATATACAGTATCAACGGTTCCTAGGATGATTTTGAGTTGTTGTCGTATGTCTTGGACCTAGAATAGTGAGTTATATGACTTTAGACCATTTTTCCGAAAAGAATACCTTCAGAAGATTGACACTGCGTTGTACACTGCGACTACAGCTTCAAGTAAGCCGTTATTGCCAGCAAAGCGCAGTGTGGACCGGAAGACTTACTGGCCTAGGTTATCCCCTGATGCGAGCCATGCCACACTATTCCGAAGATACTCTAGAGCAGCGTCCGTTTTGTCGAAGGCCGAGTCCGAGTCGAACGGCGCATGTACTACCGAAGTCATGACTCGTCGGACTTGTCAGTACAGTAACTTGAAGTACTGCGTTGTGTGCCAAGGAAATAAACTTCCGCGCGTAAGTAGTGGATCTAATCAAACATTTAGTACATCGTCAATGAACATGAAACACCACATTTCAATCGTACCTTCAAATTACTGCAAAGTCGGAGGATTGAACGTCGAGACGACGAGTCGACGTCCAATTCAAAATCATTGCAGACATGACCAAAGCGTGCTAAGCGCCGAAGGACAGGGCTGGCAGAGGCGATCACTGGCAAACGAATTCGCTCCCGCCAGCTGCGGTGTCGGAAGAGTCTGACCATGGGGATATCTGAGCCTAAAAATTAGATAGAATGGGGACAGATATCCTCTAGTGATGGTCGTTACAATAAGTGAGTAACTCATTCAACAACCTAACACTTACGAATGTTCACGGCTCACCTCAGTGATGCCTTTGATGGGCAACTTGCAATCGGATCTGGCTGGCCAGTCTACCCATACTACGTAGCCTCCTAGGGATACTTACGCCGCGCACAAAGCTGTTGGCCAGAGTACCGAAGGCGCGAAGGTCTGCACTGGCTAGTATGTGCGCCCGACATGTGGTTGATATCACCGTTACTCATTACTACTTCACAGAACAGAACATCGGCAGCAGGCCCAGCTGTGAACGCAGCACCTATGGATCATATGACAGGTGAGTACCTCTGTTTTCTCAGGCCGCCGTTAGAGTACTTATCCGCTTTGCAGGCCCATCAATCCTCGCGCCGGATTCATACTGTATGCTTCGTCCAAAAGCACCTGGCGCATCCGTTCTCTTCGTCTCTTGCCAGCTGCAGCTGAGCCAGTGAAGCAGACTGATGGTAAGGAAGCTTAAGAGAGGGATAAGCACGATTTGTGGCCAGCCGCCCAGCTTCGCCATCTTCCTAGCCCGTACTACTCGCGTCAAGTTGCTTACGTCGTGGTATGGCTCAAGCAAGAACCGATATAAGGTGTGTGGCAAAATCTGCAGTCCGCCAGACTGGTATACTCCTTTCTCTGCTCCTCTGCTCGACTTCGAACCCCCAAGCATCTTTCAACCATGGTTTTGAAACTGTACGGCAACTTTAGGGCTACCTGCACTCAACGTGTCCTGGTTACACTCAAAGAGAAGAACGTTCCCTACGAGCTGATCAACATCGACCTTATGAATGGAGAGCAAAAGACGTCCGCGTACATGGAGAAGCAGCCGTTCGGACAGATCCCGTACGTCGACGACGACGGTTTCAATCTCTTTGAGAGTGTGGCAATCTGCAAGTACATTGCGACGAAGTATCGCAGCAGTGGCACACCGCTTGTTCCAGATCCGACCGACTTCGAGGCTTACGGTCGGTTCGAGCAAGCCTGCTTGATTGAAGCTGCCGAGTTTTATCCCTTTGCGAGCACTTTGGCCCGGCAGCACTTCGGTAAACTGTGAGTCAAATATAGTTGTACGAAGGGGAAGTAATGAGAATATATACTCATGCATTATGCTAGTTTCCGTGGCGTAGAGCCCGATGCGAAAATTGTCACGGAGAACGTCGAGAAACTTTCCGCAAAACTCGACGGATATGAGGCCATACTTAAGAAACAAAAGTACCTCGCTGGCGACGTAAGCTTTTCAGTCATTCATTGCTCCGGACCCGTGCCTGACTACAACCCCATTTGCGCTACATAGAGCATCACAGTTGCAGACCTTGCTCATCTGCCCAATGGCACAGTCATCGGTGCATCCGGGATTAAATTGCTGGATGACGCTGAGCGGTGGCCCAATGTCGCGCGGTTAGTATGCTTCCTTCAAGCTATCAATACATCGAATACAACTGACAAATATATCAGGTGGTGGAAGGACATTTCATCGCGCCCGACCTGGCAGGATGTGTCTGGCCTTAACGCGTAACATAGCAGTACATAATGACTTTACTCAAGCTAGAACCACTGTCTGTCTAGTAGCTTCTATCCTGGAATTTTTCGTCATATGTTTTAACAGTTTCCGTGCGTCACATTTTCAAGTACTACTATTGTTGCCGCGTTCCTCCAGCTAGAATGATTGCAATTGCAGATATTACTGGCGTTAGGGCAGGTAGAATACTGAGAGGTGCGAAAAGCAAGCGAGGCGAGTTTTATACGAACGGCGGTGGCCAATGCTGAAATCTGAGCACAACAGTCGTAGTCTCCTCGAGGGACGGATTCAATCTTCGCAAGCTCACCATCATCTGTCTGAATATGCCATAGAGAGTCGTGATGTTAGCCGTCACTAAACATCAGCAACTTCCAGAGAGCCCCTTGGGCCTTTCGATAAATAGAATTGCGGCGGCAACCACTAGTAGCTGAGCGGTAGCCATAAGTACACAAACTCATTCAACAGTCCAAGCCATCCAATGCGAGTGTTCAGAAGAATCGTTCAAGCAGACCTCAGGCAGCTCCATCCGGCGGGGCGGATGAGCTGTCGGGTCATCCAAAATCACTTGTCGAACAACACTCTCGAACACCGCGGCATTCTCTTCACAGAAAGTGAATGACTCCAATGCCTCGCTCGTGGGAGAATCAAGGACAAAACGGAGTATATCAATGGGACAAACACCACTTGCCCTCGACTCCAAGAAGCCCATAATTGGCGATGCGTCCGGGAGATGACGGACGTGCAGCTGAAGATTTGAGAGGGAAGGTAAGAGGTGATATTCGGAGATGAAGTCGAGCCATGCAGGGATGTCGTGGAGGAGGACAAGCTTAGTCACGTTCTCTAATGTACCCAACGCTGTGCGCCAGTGACGCGGTACTCGAGACTCGTTGAACATCTCGATATTGCTTGAAAGACGTGGAGCCGTATGATCATTCCATAGCCAGAGCTCCTGAATACGAGGATCATCTGTCTCTTGAGAATATCTCTGAAGGAACTTGTGGGGCACTGGGTCCGTATGGAACGCAAAGGCGGAGCGGCCGTTGGTACCGACGACATAACCTTCGTTCCCGAGGAAAAGTCTATGCGATGGAGAGAAGCAAGGAGCTCCGGGAGGAAATAGCCGATGAAGGGATCCCGCATCTATATGCGCATAGAGTTTGGCGTGGTCTGGCTCGAGGTGCAATTTTGTCTCTACTAAGTACTTCAGTGATATCGAGTTGTCTCGAGTGGTGATAGAAATCCTCTTCAAGTGAGGCATATCAAGCACCGTCAACGCTTCAACAGCAGACAGGTCGTCGTCAACCTCCCCTTCATTACTACCCTCGAGGACAAGATCTTCCAGGTGGGAGTTCATGAGTAGGAGTGTATGGAGAGCAAGGAGAGAGTTGTCATTGAACACTTGATTTGTCAGTACGAGGTGCCGTAAGGTATGAAAAGGCGCTGTCGACCATCCCGTGTATTCGCTCACGCACAGCGTTTGCAGGCGGGGCGGCGTCCTCCAGTCATCGAAGAGACTGGTAGAAGGCTCAGCGACGCTGCTAAGGCGATCCAGAACTAGGACTTCCAGCTTGGATCCGCTGGACCCAGAAGCAAATAGATCCAGAATCTTCCGTTGCAAGTAGCGGTGCAATCGTACTTCGCGAATGCGTGATACGATAGGCAGCAAGTCATCCGAGAGCGACGTCCCGAACATGTATCCATGTAGATGGCCAGCAGTATTGTTGATGACTATGGTTAATGGAAGGGCACCAGATCTTTCGAAGCTAGTTGAGATTATGTCCTCTCGATCCTCGTGGTGAGATGAAGAATAATGCCTCTTTCGCACGCATATATAGCTCCAAAGGGCGGGTGTTCGTATGGCAATGGATCGTCAGCGTCGACAAACAGAATGGATGTTTGACCACGGGCAATTTGGAGGGTCCATGCCAAGCTTCATGGATCGCGGAGAATCCATTGTATGCTCGAATATCGCACCCAGGAGCTCCGGAGGTAGTCGGTTGACAGGTAATAGCTTGTTGTACAATGTTAGAACGTTGCGAAGGGCACTAGCAGCCTGCATCGTTGTTCCTTGTACCTGTCGGCGCGAACCCAATTAGTAAACTCTTAGGATGTAATCTTGGAGACATACTTTCTCAATATCGACGCTCACCCGAAACCGCACTGGGCTCGGGTCAGAACGGTCGTCGACGATTTTGTCAGACGGTTCAGGCGATGAGCCGGTCGTAGAAAGTGTGAGGTCCCGCACAGTGTATAGATTCCGCACGATACCCTTCGCTTGTTGAAACATTTGCGAAATCTAACGAACAATGATTAGTTAACTCCTACTCGGGTAAGAAAACAAGTCACGTACAACCTCTGGGCCGAGCTCGTAGGTGGCACTGCAGGAACGGTCAGTCTTAAAACGACGGTGGTCGACGCACGAGGGCGAGGGTATGACTTACTAGCCTAAGTTATCGCCTATGGCGAGCCATTCAGAACTATCGCTCAAGTATTGCAGAGCTGCGACCATCTTGAATATGCTGAATTCGAACGTGGCGGAAGCCATCGTGCGAGTGATTGTATAGCTGTGATGTGGTAAAGCAAGAAATGTGGGAGAGTCGCTACGTATTTATATGCGTTGAGCATCTCGGCGTCATTTGATTGGCAGCAAGTCTATAAGGCACATACAGACCAAACCCAGCCCATCGGGTGTCTTCAGCGTCCGAGGCAGGCGTTTTCTTGATAACCACGTAGACGCGATACTGGCATGGAAACAACTGACAAGCAGTCAGAATTTGTGGCGACCAAACCGCGGATAGCGGTGAGAGGACAGCCGCCTTCTAAATCTCACAGCAGCGCTTCGCGCAGCTGTATGGCTGGGACGTCGCATATCCTAAGACCGTCATTTCCAAGCGCATGGGGGAACTCAACAACCGGACGGAGGTCCTGAATAGCGTTCACCCTGAAAATAATAGCGTCACCTGAACTATATCGATTAGTATCCTGCGCATCAGACATGGAACTTCGAGTGCTCACCTCTCTGACAAACCTGACGCTGTAAACATTACAAAAATCAAGTGAGCATGGAATATCATAAGCATTATTTTGTTGAAACATAGTGTATGCCAGACCAGTACTTGGGACTCATCGACCGTCCTTTCGACGCTATCCGCTCTCTAAACTTTTAACCTCCTCAAGCAGCAACCAAAACCAACTGCTTCTGACTCCCACTCCTAACAACGACGAACCTCCCATCCAACAAATCCTTCTCTTTGAGTATATCCCCAAAATTTTGCACACGCTGGTTGTTCACGTACAGGCCCTTCGCTTCGACCAGACGTTTCGCTTCCGCTATACCCAAAAGAAAAGAAGTGAGGAGGTTGATAGATATGAGTGTATGGGTACGCACAGTTGGAAGACACAAGTTTCGCCTGAACGGCGAGTTTCGGTATGGGCGTGCCCAGCAGCTCTTCTCGGGGTATGAGACGGAGGCGCGAGTCCCCGGCGAGGCTCTCTAGTATATCTTCGGTCTTTACTGTCGAGTAGTCGCTTTCGTAGAGCACTTTCGACGCAATTTGGGCCTTGAGCATAGCGGGCTCTGATAAAATTTGAATTGGGTGATAGGGTCATGAAGGGAAAATGAATAGGGAGAATGACTACTCACTGCCGTGCACGAGCTCGGTGACTTCTTGTGCCAGTAATTGTTGCGCGGAACGTGCCTCCTTATTGGTCTGACACAGCATGTTGGCATACATATACGGACGATCAATGGGAGACCTAGCACGTACCTCATGTGCAGCCAACGCCGCATCGGCTTCACTCAACGATACAAGCGTAAACATTCTCAAGTACTGCCCAACATGCGAGTCCGGCGTCCTTAACCAGAACTACAGAAGAAAGGAATATACGCATGAGCTCCTCTCTCCTAACAATATTCAAAATGGAAGCGTACCTGATAGAAATCAAACACACTGGTCACCTGCTCGTCCAATGCGACCGCGTTCCCCGCGCTCTTCCCAAACTTCTGGCCCGACGGAGTCGTCAACAACGGCGTCGTCACCGCAAACACCTCCTTCTCCTTCCCCTCTTCGCTCTTATCATTCCCATTCTGCCGTTGATGGTGCTCCAACTTATGTATCAGCTCAATCCCCGCGACGATATTCCCCCACTGGTCCGACCCTCCCACCTGGATCGTACACCCCTCTCTCTGGTTCAACACGTAGAAGTCGTAAGCTTGCAGGAGCTGGTACGTGAACTCGGTGAAGGAGATGCCTTGTTGGGATGCTAGACGGGTTTGTACGCTATGAAACGGAGAGCGACGTCAGTTGAATGAAAGCGACGTAGGGTGCAGAGGACAGGATACCATGCCTTTCCCTGGCGATCATCGAGTTGACGCGGGCGTGTAGGCCTACTGTACGTAAGAACTCGAGGAGACCGACGCCTTGAAGCCATTGAAGGTTGTTCAACACAGTTGGAGGTTTCAACTCGTCGGTTGGCTTAGTGGTGTCACTGGGCTTGTCGGATGCGGATGGAGCTCTTGATTGCACGTATTGGAGGGCTCCAGTAAAGAACTTCGTGATGGCGTCGCTGAGGTGCTGGACATTGGATTGGACGACTGAGTGCTCTGAGAGTGGACGTTCGGTGTCTCGACCTGAGGGGTCGCCGACTAGACCAGTAGCACCACCAATCTATCAATGTTAATAGGTCAACTCAACACCTACTTCCTGTCTACAGTTGTGTGAACGCACCAGAGGCACAACTTTATGCCCTGCCAACTGAAAATGAAGCAAACATAATAGAGGAAGCAGATGCCCGACGTGTAAGTACTTCGCCGTCGGATCCACACCCGCATATACCGCCTGCGGCGTCTTCAACGCGTTCTTCAACCGGTCTGCACTTCCGAAACCACGTATAAACATTTTGCACGCGGTCGCTCACGAATGTAGAAGGTACGCACCTGGATACTTGGGATATGAGACCTCTGGCGTGTAGTTCGTCTAGGACGTCATGTTTTGTATGTGTGAAACGGACAGAGGTAAACGACGCGGGGAGAGTTCGTTGTCGGATGTGCGAGCGTGTTCGTATGAGGGTGTGGTGTAATTTCAGCATACCCGCGATGTGGTCGAAAGACAAGTCGAAGGCACGAGCAGAAGCGCGTTCTGAGGATTATTGACCGTGGGAAAATGACATGATGACTGCGAGGTTCAAAAATATCCTTGCGTTTTATTCCAGCCAAATGACTGCATGTATATGTATGTGCTGTAGTATGCAGTAGAATCCAGAATGACATTCGGTACATACGTATACAAAAGCAAGCAAGATACATATGATGTGTAAAGTACATCGTATACTACTCTGTTCATCATGATATCCCGTCCGATTCCAGGTTTCTTTCCCAATCATTATAGCATACATACGGAAAGAAAGCAGACTGACATTGCCGTCGAACATGTTTGAGCCATACAAGATGGCCTCCGAGCTGCAAATGCGAGGATAAGTCGTACTTCCGGGAGTACGCCCCTCTGGATTGCAGCCGAAGGCCATCTTCTATGTCACATTAGGTCGGCTAGCTCACCAGCAGAGGCCAACGTTTGAGAAGAGGCTAAGAGGTGTTGATTGTACTTACTTTATTGAGTGATGAATGTTCTCTAAGCTGACTAGATGATGTTGCAGCATCCACCCGTTGAGGATAAGTCGTACCCCCGGGTGTACGCCCCTCTTAGTGGATGCTGACGATCATCTAGTCTGCTAAGAGATCGTCCGTGCACCGGAGGTGGCGCAGGAAGGGGAAGGAGAGGGGAGTGTTGAATAGTGCTCATCACAGAGTGTTTGCAAAATCTGCACCTTGAGGGAGGGTATAAGTATGCCGGTGAGCGGCTGATCTGTACGAGATAGTCAGGTAGAAGCCGCAGGAAGTACGTACGAATACACGGAAATGAGACAGCGGAGTGGTCATAGGGCGTATCAGCTGCGAATTATGGGCGCATAGGAGATTCTGGGCCTATGGATACATGAGACATGTGCCAAGAATATACATGGGTATGGGTAATAGAGTGCGAATGGAAAAATCAGAAATAGGTCTAGGGAAATAACAGAACTGACACGAAGAATTATCCTTGGTGTCGACATTAACGAAGGGGAGTATAGGGAACGGGTATCGAAGTGTAACTGCTCTTAGCCGCAGATACCTTCGTCGATGATCTGGCCACACCGCGAACAGTATACCCTCCGATCCAGAAGACAGAGGCCGACTCCAAGAGGGAACCAGAAGATCGCGGCCAGTACACCTGATATTAAACGCATATAGTCAGCGTCGAGTTAAAATCGAAGGAAGCTGGCAAATGACGTACCTAATACACCGAACCTCGAGCGCGCTATGTGACCCTGCTGGAGACATACCATCTGTGGATGGTCCGGAGGGAACAACGAGGCTACTACCTCTCCCGTTAAAGGATTACGGTAGTTGTAGACGGTAGTAGCAGGCATACTGGGTATGCTGCCGAATTGTGGTGGTGGACCGGCGGGCGGCGAGTATGCCTGTGGGTGCTCGTCTTCAGGCTGGACTTTGACGTCCTTTGCGTCTGTTGTACCCGCTGGTACATAGGGGCCTGTGGCTGAGAGGTCGTGAGCATGAATATCGTCGTAGGAGGGAGAGTAGAACGCACAGTGAGCTTCGCTCATGACCACAGCATCGTAAGTTGGTGGCTGGTCGTTTGACTGAACCTATATGGCACACAACGCATAAGTATACTCGTTCGCAGTCTAAAGGTCAAGAACGAGGGTCACTCACCATATCGTCGTTTGCAAGAGAAGTGTCTAGGTAGTCTCCGTGGGCGATCATGGGTATTTAAGGAGGACGTGGAAGTACGGAAGGAAGCTGCGGTGCATTACTGCGGGACAGTCAGCAGAGGAGTGTACCTGTGGAAGAGCCGAGTACATTGTGGATGAAGTGCTTGGAGCGAGATTGGCCCGCAGCCACAGCCAGTGTGGCAGTGCGCGTCAAAAAGAGCGTCTATGTTGCCCGACCCCGCTGCGGACACGTCGGCCGTAAGGCCTTAAGGGGCGGGGCGCCCGCCGCACTTTTGACTGCGACGTCCACTATGGCTATGTCTTGAAGCTTGAAGCTTGAATATTTGACTGGTCAGACTTCAGAAGCTGGCGACTAGTGGAAGTCAGTATTTACTTCTCATTCATGGACCGTAATACTAACCACTTACATACATAGCATGCTTCATATCATTGGTCGTATTCCAGTGCTAAGTACCCAGAAACTAGTCTCCCTGAGGCAGAGTAGACAAGTGCAACCTTCGGGGCTCAGGATCTACCAGAAACAGAAGCTTATAACGATTGACCATTTGTCCGAGCAACTATGCGATGGGTTGCTCAGCTCATGAATCCTCGCAGGCATGAAGGTGTATGAGTGCCCATCCCATTGTCTGCGCCGCAGTGAGATCTACAGTCGCATCGTCGTCGACGCAGACTTTGGCGGTGTGCGTCTCATACAAAGCCTGATGAGCAGATTCTTCAGCGGTAACACGAGTTGAACCCGAGGACTTCCTTGGGATGAAACAAAGGTGAAACATAACATTGTCTGTGCGCTGACGGTCTTGATCCATAGCATCGGCGAGTGTACGGACGCCTGGTATGGGGCTCGACCAGCACCTGCATATAAATGCACATCAATTAGCATGAGGTACTACTCCTAGCAGGTCACTCACTGTTCGCTCGCCCTACAGTGTCTCTCGAACGGAGGATGTTCCTTCCTGACGCTCCGTGCCTTAATAGTCACTTGCAAAACACAATGATTTTGGATGCGTTCGCCCGCGGCCCGCTCATATGCGAAACAGCTCTTTGGGGTGAGTACGTCTACTCGCACAGGAAACTTCCATCTTGCGAGGTTACTAACTACTGTGTTTTTAGGACTGTTCTCTTGTTTGATTGTGTTCGCATGTCTCCTATGGATGTAAGCGTTTTAGTTATGACAATCAGATGTTTACTCACCACTGTTGTATAGGAGAGATACTCTGCCAGCTAGAAGAGTTATGATTGCTCTTTGCCTGGCCATGTACACCATGGCGACTGTGCACTGGGGTCTTACATTTGGCTGGTGGAGAACCGCGTCCCAGAAAAACGCAGAAAGATTCTCGTCGATCATCCTAGGCGCATCGCGCAATCACTCTGCTTATACTTTTATGTGTGGCGTATTCGACACAGGCGAAATCGACCCTATCCACATAGGCGAACTCGACCCAAGCATTAATCACGGCGATTCTTACTGGCTGGACTTCTCCTCTCCTCCACCCTGTGCCCCAGCGTCCATGCTAACGACTAACGTGCGTAGGGCCCATGATATCTGGCTTACGACTCCTATCCGACTTCGTTGATATATATATAGGTCATTCTAAGCGACGCAGTTGTGCTTTTCAGAGCATGCACGATATGGAGCCACAAACGTACAATAAACATAGTCTCCGTCGTATTATTTATGCTCCTCCTCGGTGAGCGGCCAGTCCATTATAGCGATAAAGAGAACTCATTGTCTTGGGTTTCAAGTCTCCTCAGGCCTCAATCTGTGGTCCTCCTGCTCGGACGGGCCTTTTATTAATGTTGGACTTGATTACCCTGATTCGGGCTGCCCCTTTTGCGATAAGCTTTGGGGATTACCTGCAGTGTGTACATCTCTTGTTTTAAATATCTGGGCGACTGCTGCCATCGGGTGCAAAGCATGGTGCGCCCCTTGCCCTCCTGGACCTCTTAGCAACTTCTCGCTAATCTCGGCTTGGATGCTTTCCTTGGAGTTGCATAGGGCACACAGGCGTGTCATCAAAACTTACCTCGCGACAGGAAATACGCGAACTCGAGCTGAGAAAGTTCTAGCTCTACTCGTCGACTCAGGAGCACTCTACTCCGCGCTCTGGGTAAGTTTTCCTTGATCTTATTCATCATACAACCATGCATAACGCACTATTTGATCTCCTTTCAATCAGGCATTCTTGATGATAGTTATGCTTACCTTGCCATGGACCGCCACATACCTCCAGATTGCAAGCCTCGTGCAACTAGTGGTACGCGACATGCCCGTTTACGTCTTGTTGACCCAAACCCACGCTGATGAAGCTGTGTGATAGGGCATGTACCCCACGATACTGGTCATTGCCATCTCGATGGAAAATTTCATGGGCAGCGAGACAATACGGACGCTTCACATACTCACTCAGCACAGCTGCCCTCCGGAGCATCATATCCAAGTAAATGCTATGCTCAGCGATGGCGCAAATTCTTCAAGTTCACCCTCTGTCGTCGAGTTGCATGCAATCGCAGATTTCGGAGACGTCAAACCCGACTTGGCGTAGGCTTTTAATACACAATGCGTCCGGTACGTCAAGTGCATTATTTTGGGGTTTCGACTTTGATCAGTCCAAAAACTCCCTTGCCTTTGTTTTATAGTGTTTGCCTCAGCATTGCTATCACAGTGGTCATTACGATTGCTATATATCTTCCACTAGATTTCATCTGCTATCCCCGGGTCGCAAGCTATCGAGGATCGAGCGTATCTGCCGACCAGTGGTCACAAGCGGTTGGTAGGCAATTATTTGTTTTAGCCATAGCTTTGTGTGATCCTATTTCACAATATCAACGCCCTTTGACATCTGGACTGCTCATCGACACCGTTCCCGCGAATCACGGTTGCACAAACCTTGGAGAAGTTCGCCTCGTCCCAGCACAGCCGTGGCCAATTCCAATGCGCGTCAATCGCGGCATTCAATGCGCCGCCCTTCGCCTCTGCATCTCTCCGACCAGCAAGATGATGTAGCCAGCAATGGTGAGGGGACCGGGATGCTCACCCGATCTGTAGTAGCTTTACGTTCATTCTAACACTGACCACGCATCCTCCCAGGTTTAGAGATAGTTCGAAGCGTGCATACGCAATGCCCTTTGACAAGAGTTACTAGGCCTCTCGCGTTACTCGGCCTTCGTCCGACGAAGACCTATCTATACTCAAGCCCGTTCATCACAATTGTGATGCCTGTTGCAATTACCTGTCTGTAAGATGATCATGATAGAGATGGGGAGCGGATTCTGTGCCACCACTTGACGTGGATGCAGCAAAACTGGAGGTCGTAAGTCACACGTCTATCATTAGATTAGAGGTGCACTGATCTTCTTAATCGGGAGCGCGGTCGAATCTCACGTTCATTTGTTATACGATGCAACCAACATCCGACGAAAGTTATGTATCATCGGTGGTTCAATGTGTTCCTATTTATTACTAGCTTTCAGGTATCGTGTTTTCCACAGATTGATAGGTGGCCCTTCGTATCCTCGCGTCCAGCATGTCCTTTACCTGCGTCTTAGATGCTTTGGAAGAAACCAAGGGCCTGGGTGCGTTCGCCCGAGGTCCTCTCATCAGCGAAACTATCCTGTGGGGTGAGTGTACGCGTTTGGGTTCAGGGCGATCTTACTATCATCGCGGCTGACCGTTTGTTGTCAATCCATAGGGCTGTTCTCGTGTCTAATGGCATTTTCCTGCTTTCTATGGACGTTAGTATCTTCGGGCTCACCTGTAATATGGTTCTGATCATCGTTCCAGGCGAGACAGTCCACATAGCAGGGCCAGAAAGATTATGATCGCCATCTGCATGTTCATGTACGCGATGGCAACTGCACACTGGGGTCTGACGTTTGGCTGGTGGCGAAAAGCGTCCAGAAGGAACGAAGACAGTTACTTAGGTAGTATCCGCAGCATTTCGGCCGGCGATTCAAACTATACTGCTGTGTGCGCCGCACGCGATGACGAAGATCTCATCGCGGCAGGTCTTGGTGATTCTCACTATCTGACACTCTCTTCTCCACCCGTTTGTGCTCCAGGGTCCATCTTGATGATCAATGTGCGTAGGAATGTTAGCCATTCATGTCACATCTAGTGCTCATTAGTCATTACTGACTGTTATTCTTACTGCAGGTCATTCTCAGCGACGCAATCGTACTTTTCAGGGCATGCACCATATGGGGCCGGAAACGCGTGACAACCGGTGTGTCCATAACACTGTTTGCTTTTCTCCTTAGTGAGTAAATAACATTCTTTAGTCTGCTACCCATAAATGCTCACTTTTCGGTCGTAAGTTGCTGCAGGAGTCAATATCTGGTCGTCCTGCGGTTTCAGTTCAATTTGTACGTTTTGTGGTCCCGTCGGTTTACCTGCAGCTGGCATGTCCTTCATGTTGAACGTATGGGCGACTGCTATCATTGCATATAAGGCTTGGTAAGCCGTCTAAAGTCTTTCA
>JAXQGX010000072.1:0-31953 GCA_037040455.1 Irpex sp. P115-07
AACACGAAAGGAGAGGTCATCTACTCCGACGACGATATGGCATCTGAAGCGGACTCGGAGTCCGAGGAGAAGAAGCCTCTTTCAAAGAAGAAAGCTCGCAAAATGAACCGACTTACCGTTGCTGAGCTGAAGCAGCTAGTCAAGAAGCCCGAAGTGGTCGAATGGACAGATGTGACCGCTGCCGATCCTCGTTTGCTCTTGCATCTCAAGAGCTACCGCAATACTGTTCCCATCCCCGCTCATTGGAGCGCAAAACGAGACTACTTGCAAGGCAAACGTGGTATTGAGAAGCCTCCGTTCCAGCTACCATCATACATCGCGGACACTGGTATTGCCACTATGCGAGACGCCATCAAGGAAAAGGAGGCAAACATGTCGTTGAAGCAGAAGACCCGTGAACGTGTACAGCCGAAGATGGGCAAAGTTGACATCGACTACCAGAAACTCCACGACGCGTTCTTCAAGTTCATGACCAAGCCCAATGTCACTGGCTTTGGAGAAATGTACGTATACGTCGCTATCAAGAAAGGTTAGAAACTTGACTGTGTGTCTGACAGGTACTATGAAGGCAAGGAGTTCGAAACGCAATTGAAGCACAAGCGTCCTGGTGATCTGTCTCCCGAGCTTGTAGAAGCGTTGTCTATACCGCCACTCGCACCGCCGCCGTGGCTTATCAGCATGCAACGATTTGGTCCGCCACCAAGTTACCCTACGCTTCGGATACCGGGTCTTAATGCACCTATACCGGAAGGGTAAGCATATATGTCGGTATGTTTGTATCAGCATGACTCATGACTGTGCAGCGCACAATGGGGTTTCCATCCTGGTGGATGGGGTAAACCGCCTCTCGACGAGTACAATCGACCACTATATGGTGACGTCTTCGGCGTACTACCGAAGAACACTGACGCAGACGTAAGTGTTGAAACACGTCTCACTCTAAGCTGTACTTACGCACGGTTGGTAGAACGGTGAGCCCGTTGACCGAACGCCATGGGGCGAGTTGGAGCCCGAGGAAGGTTAGTTTCAAAATTTATGTTTATCGGGACAGTTCATTCACACCGGTGTCCTATTTTGTAGAAGAGGAGTCCGAAGACGAAGACTCCGACGAGGAAGAGGAAGAAGAAGAAGCTGCAGAGTCCACACCAATGGACGGAATGCAGACTCCCTCTGGCATGGAAACGCCCTCAGGCATGGCCAGCGTCGTTTCCACTGTCGCAGGAGGCCTCGAAACACCGGACTTCCTCGAACTGCGGAAGAATGCAGGCAGAGCGCAGAGCGAAGCCGTCGACAGTGGTCCAAGGTCTCTATACCAAGTCGTCCCGGAAAAGCAGACTTCCGTGCGTGGGCTTATGGGCAGCGAGCGCGGATACGACGTCAGTGCTGTCGCAAACGCTGGCGCCGCTATACCTGTGCTCGGCGACGAACGCGGAACGAAGGTGCGATACCATTCATTCATCTGGCCACTCGGATGTGGCAAAAACATATGCTGACATATCACTTCCTTTTTTTGTGTTGTGTTCTTCTGTTTCTGCAGCGCAAGGCAAATGGAGTGGACATTTCCATCGACGCGTCGGAATTGGAGGGTATGTCGGAAGACGAACTGCGCCGCCGGTACGACCAATCTTCGCGTGGCTCTGCTGGTGTACCTGGTGGTGGACGCGGCGGCGAAGACTTCTCGGACATGATTGCCAAGGAGATGCACAAGAAGAAGCAGAAAATGGACAGGGAGAGGGAGAACAGGAAGGAGAAGGACTTCAAATTCTGAGCTCGCTCGTCTGTTCACTTTCATCCTCCTGTGGCTCGCTGCCGCCACTTCTCTGGCATTGTTGATAGTAGTGCTTCGTTGACGTTTCTCACCCTTGCTCCCGTTCGATGTCTCTTAGTTTAGGTTCCGTTGTACTCTATACTTATCAGTTAAACTTTTCTTTCTGTGTTTCCCAGACTGACGAATCGGGCAGGTTGTGAACATTTCTACTTTGGGAAAGTTGACTCATTGTTGTAGGCCTCTATGTAAGCTACACTAAGGGTCTAACAGGGACGACGTTGTGAAAGGACAGCGAGAGGAATCGCCGACAGGAGAAGAGATCCATGCCTACTGGACGTGAG
The DNA here is from genome assembly GCA_037040455.1 of Irpex sp. P115-07. Taxonomy (NCBI): domain Eukaryota; kingdom Fungi; phylum Basidiomycota; class Agaricomycetes; order Polyporales; family Irpicaceae; genus Irpex; species Irpex sp. P115-07. Next base: position 2,110 of record JAXQGX010000072.1, read on the forward strand.
GTGAGAGAATGCGCATTCAGATTAAGATTAGTCAAAGCTTCGAGTGTGTTGCTTCTTGAACGGTGAGTTGGTTCGAATAACAGTTGGATATTCGCTGCACTTGCTTTCTTGGCTCGAGAAGCTCCTGGCGACAGCCGTATTTATCAGCTACTTTCGGTGCATGGCCGCGGATCGGGTTGGGTTAGAGGCGTGATTTTTTATGTGTAGGATGCCGGTGGCGGGTCGTACGTCCTTGGAGCCTTGTAGACGGTCAGAAGGTGATACAGTTTGTTCTGAGCTTGAGCGGATCCGAGCACAAAATAGATATGAGGAGCCTCGTTGAATGTCTAGAGCTTGAGGCAGGCGGTCGAACCTAGGGAGACTGGTAGTCGAGGTTGGACCTGAGGCGATGCGACGGCACGTCCGCAAGTGTATGAGAGGAGCAGTAGCCTTGTATCCATTCGTGGCAAGGATTGTGCGACCGAGTGCTAGGAAAATGAGCTTGCAAAGATGAAGAATACGCTACGCACGCGCACAATACCCCCAAGGCAATTCTCTGTTCCTCTACTGCAGCCTTCAATCCGGGGTGGCTTCCAGCGAGTCTTCGCGGCCTCCTTGAAGTCCTTCAGAGGCTGGAAATAATGCTTCTCATGCCTTGCGAGGTCCTATTCTGTCCTGTTGAGAGTAAATTTGCGTAGAGTTGCGGATGGGTGGCCGCCTGGCGCGAGGACGAATCGAGATCGTTTGGACTCCAAGATATTTTGTTGAACACGACGGTAGGTGGGTGTATACGACGCTGAGAGGTCCTATACCTGCAGCAAATATGAGAAGGATAAATTCTATATTGTCAAAGTCGTAGAAGAGGTGAATAGGAGATGGTCGTGAGCACAAGCTGCGAGAGTCCGGTCGATCGAGTCGATCGTCAGTTTGCCGCGTGGGGAGAACAAACGCGAGACGACCTTCTCTCCAACCACGACCAGCTCCTCCTCTCGCTCGCTCTATGCGTCTCATCGACAAAATTTAATTTCAGTGGGATGGCCCACGAAGTCGGCAGGGAATTATGGCCTGGCAAACGGCTGCCTTCTTGCGCATATAATCACTCTTCTTGGTCACACATCTTGCTTCGTCTTCGACAGCACTGCGGCCGCACTTCCAACTTCTCTGGCGCGACAAAAATTGGCAGCATTGTCTCCTACTTTGGCCAACTATATGGTGCTCTCTTCGTGTGCGTAGCTCACGCCACATCGGCAGAAACTGCGCACTCGAGCGTGGATGTGACTCCTCGCTGCTTTGGGTGGCTTCGCGACCGAGGGCTTGTGGATAAGATAGACCCATTACACTTTCGACCACATGTGACACTGCGTGACAGTCATGTGAAGTGGCTCATTTACGGGCGGCAAACGTGTCACTCAGTCTTTCTGATGGCTAAGCGCTGGAGATTTTGAGCCTGTTTCGTTGAAAATCTGAACAGCCACGACATTGCTCAAAATGGTAGAACAAGAGAGGGCTTGCCATTACTAAGTTATACATCCCACTTGTTGCACTTTGCTTGTAACTGAGTGCCTTCGAGCTATTTTGAACAATCTCGTTTTTCTGCGCCAAAACTGTCACACTTCTGCACGTGATGTGGTCGAAAGTGTAATGGGTCTATCTTACCTTTCTTGTATAGGTGCCTGCCCTTCCGCTGGTTCGACAATCCTGGATCGGTCGCTAGCGGTCCAAATACTGTGGCTAGGAGCCCATGGGCTACTCTTCAGCCTACTGGCCCAGAGGCGAAGGTATCACCTCTCTATTCTCTAGCATACACTCACAACACGAAGATCAGCGAATATAATACAGATGCATATCTCACGAAAATATTCTTGCGGGGCGATGGATCGTCTTGGAGTCACACGAAGTCTTGAAGATGTTGCAGCACACATTCTGGTGAGTCTTCGCTCTTGTGCATAGCTTCTTGTCGCACTCTTCTCGAGGTCATCGACCCCGATGTCCATGATGGCCCACGAGTGTGTTAACGTCTTGCGGGCTTACGCCTCTTGCTTCTTGCTGAGCACTTGCTAGCTCTCTTGATGCTCACATCACACTCTTCATTGTCTTGATGCACGCTGCCAACAGATGGTGACTGAGTCAATTCGCGACATGGACGTCTGGGAGAAACATGCCTTCGTGCGGCGCCCCGCCTTTTGACGGCGGTCGTGACAAGTGACAGTGATCTTCGTCACACACCTGTCACGGTCCCGCTCCCGATCGCGTCGACCGGAAAGGCACTGCTCTCTGCTCGAAGGAGAGCTTGCGCCAGATACTCCCTATTGGAAAAAGGACAGCAGGGAAGCTTTGTGGATCTGCAAGGAGGAGGGACGTCATCAGCTTGTGTCTCTGCGCAAAATCGGGAAAGGGTCCCATTGTTGCTTGAGAAACCACCTTCAAGCCATGGCACTGGCGAGAGAGGGCAGCCTGCCCCAGAGTGCTGGCTTTGTCGATCGACTTGTACTGACCCTCTTCCTTCCCTTCTTAGCAATGAGATGAAGCTTCTGTCGCTGGCCATCGTGAATGTGCGAAATGCTTGTGCAGGATTGTCCTGACCATCGGCGAGCCCTTCCCTTGGGTATATGGCGCGCTGCCGGGCCAGACAATGGACAATAGCTGCATCCTGGAGTAGCAATATCCTAACTCTTCCTGAACGTAGAACGAGGGGACAGAGCTCAGGCTTCGAGGTTCGCGGAAGCATATCTAGACAACGAAAGTTCAAACCGAGTCGTACGCGCCCGATTCGTCCAGGAATCTGGAGTCAGTTCCGCCGTTCCCAAATCCAGCGACACTCAGGGCTCGGTTACGCGATATCTCTCGGCCTCATGGACTCAAACTGCCCAAAATCCCGCTTAGCGTCGTTTGGGTTCTCTCAGGGCACTTTATAAGGACTGGTCCGCACGGTCGCAGCTCGTTTCGCCCCCATTTCTCTCCCTCTTTCTCTCTCTTCCTGCCTCTGTACGTATCTCACTCTCGTCGCTCTCTCCGTCTCCACCCTCTGCTCTCGCTCTCTGCCTGCTCGTCTCCCGCTCTCTCCCGCTATGGCATTCTACGCAACCAAAGATAGTCTACCTTATGAATCCTATTCTACACAAAATCGTTATATTGTTCCTCGCGTCGAACCACCGTGTGTCTCGTTCTCGCCCTACTTTCCTCCCGAACCCGTCATACCGTCTTACTACGGCCACAAGCGGTCACGTAGCATTCGTTGTCAGCCACTGCGTGTCGCGCCTCCTGCTACTGTGGACCTTATGGTGCGCTTCTTACGGATGCACTCCGTATCGAAATCTGACATGTCATCACAACTCTAAACAGCAAACGGTGGATCTTCGCTACGCCGATCGTACTCCCAATCGTCGTTCGAGTTTCGACCTGGTGAGTCCTGTCTTCTTGGTACGTTCGTCTTCCCGAATTGACACGTGTCGCTGTTGCAGTCGGACATTCTTGAAGAGGATGAAACTGAGATCGACCTTGACGATATATTGCCTCCGTCATCAACTTTGGAGCGGTCTTCTGCGTCGACGCTCACTGCAAGGTCTACACGAACATTGGAGAGAGTTAGAAGAAAACTGAAGGATATCGTAGAAATGGTTCGGTCGACGGTACGTTCTCTATAGTGAATCATATTCAAGCCACGTCGGTTGAACTCGATGACTCGCCAGAACTGGGTCGCTTGTTTGCAACTCAAACATCATCGAGAAAGTGAGCCTGCGGCCGTCACAAACGACGGCACCAAAACCGGACTTGATCTCTTGGCTTGAAGATACGCACCCTGCACCACCACTCTCCGTTTGTTTGCATTATTCTTGTTGTCCTTCTAAGTATCGTCAAAATCTTCGGAGTACGCGCACCGCTAATCTTCTTTCTTGTCACTCGTTCATTTCTTCGTTCACGCTGTCGGAAGCCCAGAGTCGTACGTCTTCTTGGTTGCATATAATCACCCCACACAGTTCACCACTCCACTCATTATTCGCTTGTATCATATTGCCGTGTTTCTGTCCGTGTGCTCGTTGAATCCGCTTTCTTTCTTCGAATGCGTAGAGTCTTGAAGACTTGTCGTCCTGAACAACTGTATTATAGCCGAAATGTCTTGCAGCCCACTTCCAGTAGTGTCGTATAGATTCGCTCTTCTTTCCTGATGCTTGGACGCTCTTGAAGCTCTTGACGGTCAGACCATCGCACTGCAAAGTACAACAACGCAAACTTCTGCGCTGGCAAAGTTAATGCACAACATGATACAAACATTTCCCTTCTTTCGTCCTACACCTCCTTCGCATCGCAACATCCTCCAAATGCCCTCTAAGCGTACACATTATCCACCTTATACATCTTAGTATCCGCCGTGGGGACTACATCATCCGCGCCATACACCTTCTCAACCTTGTACATCTTCGTATCAGCAACCGCCGCATCACTCTTGGTCGCCTTCGCACCTTGAGGAGCAGCAGCAGGTACACCAGCCTTGCTCGCCAAACTCGCCGCACGACCATCAGGGATATGTATGAACTCATACTTCCCGTCTTTCGACGAGACACCGTCGAAGATATAATACCCCTTCCTCTCGAACTGGATGATGTCGCCCTTCTTGAGGTCCTTGACGTTCGCGTCTGCGACGGCCTCCTCGCGGAACTCAGACACCGGCGTGACGAAGTCGGCGAACTGGTCGTCCTCTTCGAGCTTCTTCTTCGTGATGAGGTAGTCGTAGTCGAGCAGGGTGGACTCGATGAGGGGGTGGGAGGAGGTGGGGGCGGAGAGCCAGGTGATCTTTTTCTTGGTTTTGCGGAAGTCGCCCTCGAGGTGCAGGTCGAGAGTGATGCCTGTTACCTTTCCGGAGGCGTCGGTGGTTTTGGAGCGTACAATGGCGTTGCCCCAGTCCATGAGTGTGATCTATTCGAGATGTTTGAGCTCAGTGCATTCAGATGGAGCAGGACGACATACCTCCTCGTTATCCTCAAATGAGACGGCATCCTCCTGCTCAAGAAGGATACTCGACGAGAATACAGTCTCTTTCTCGCCAACGTCAGGGTTCTTCTTATGCTTCGGCAGTTTTTTGACCTCAGCATCAGCAGGACCGCCGTTGATAGTTGCTGGCACACTAAGCAATTCTTAATTAGGGGCAAATTAAATGATGTCTTCATACTTACGCATCTTTCTTGCCGATAGCCCAGAATCGCGGTGCGATGGGATCGATGACCTTCTTGTTGAGAGTCCAGAGGGTGTCCCACTCGAGTGAGACGATAGCTTGTGACGGGCCTTGGGCAAGCATGAACTGGCGGAGGGCTTCAACAGTCAAGCCACGACGACGAATGCCTGTCATAAAATATTAGAGGCAGCTGATAAGTCCTACAGAGGATACCTACCTCGGACAGTAGGGAAACGAGGATCATCCCAGCCAGTGACGAGACCTTGGTCAACAAACCAATGTAGCTTTCGCTTCGAAAGGAGGGTGTAGATGAAGTTGAGACGACTGAAGTCCCAGATGAAGACAGGGCGCAAGTTGAGGGCCTCGATCATCCAGTAGTATTGTGGGTTACGGTCGCGGTACTCGTTTGTCCTAAGGGCGTGGGTGACGCCTTCCAGAGAGTCGACGACGGGGCATGCGAAGTCGTAGGTAGGATAAATCTTCCACTTGTCACTATTCGGTATGCGTCAATATACATCTTATATCGATTGGGTGAGGAACATACCCAGTGCGATGGTGAGGGAGTAGGTTCACTCTGTAGACGACTGGATCACGCAGAGCCTTGTTCGGGTTGTCCACGCTCATCTTCGCACGAATGCACCATCTCTGACCCTCCGCAGAGCCAGTTTTCATCTCAGCGAAGTGCTTCAGGTTATCCTCAACACTGTCATCTCGGTGGCGGGATGCAATGCCGTCGAAACGCTGTTGACGCATCTCAGCCTGCTCGGTATCGTCAGCGTAGGCCTTCCCTTCCTTGATCAGCTTGACGGCGAGGTCGTAAAGCTGGTCGAAGTAGTCGGAGGTGTGAGTGACTGAGTCGCCGTGGATATCTAGCAGAGCGAGATCCTCAAGAATGGTCTCCTCGAATTCCGTCTGTTCCAGATGTATATTAGCTTCACGCACGTAAAGTTTTGATACATGCACGTACGCGTTCTTTGGAAGGGTTGGTATCGTCGAATCGGATGAGCAGCTTGCCCTTGTACATCTTGGCAAAGTACTGGTTAAGCATGGCCGCCTTAGCGTGACCGATATGGAGGTAGCCACTAGGTTCGGGAGGGAAACGGGTGACAACTTGACCCTCCTTCGCATTAGGAAGACCGAGCGTGAACGATGCCGCGGTCTTGTTAGATCGGGCTTTGTGGGACTTCGCCTCTGGCGTGCTGCATTAGTTCCAAAGTAACTTTGATTGAGGATCAAGCTCACCGATCAGGGAGGCTAAAGCGAGCTGGGTAGATTCAAGAGACTCGATGTGAGAGAACCAGCGGATAAGGTGGACGTGCTTGTTATTCTTGAGCAAACCGACAATCTTGACACTTCCTGGTAATCGCAATACATTAACCCCATTCACACCTACCTAAACTAGAGACGTACCCTTAACGGCGCCCCAAACAGCCAGATCAGCAGCAGTAATGTCATGACCAACGAGATATGTGCGGAATCCCAGATGATCGTCCAAAGTATCGAGACCAGCGATAAGTTCAGGGACAGCAGTGGAAGTTGACAACTTCTTGGCGAGTTCAAAGAAGGTTTTCGACTGATGATACTTGAAGTGAGCTGTGATGACCTCATGAGGCAGTCTTTCAGAGATTGGGCGTACCTTCGCACTGTCTTCTGCCAATCCGCCTGCTTTCGCAAGAGCACCCACGATCTCCGCTTCGTCAGTGAGTGTTGTACCGTTCAACTCCAACGATACGCCCGAGGCACTCTCATCGAAGTTGACCTCAGCTTTCTGAGTGTAGGTCGCGGCTGCGACAGCCGCAAACGGGAATGGGGATGCGGAGGAAGATACTGTGAGTACTCCCGCCATGATAGTCTGTTTCTAAGGGTAAGTTTCACTATGACTTCGCACAGGTCTTTCAAACGACTTACATGGTCGAGTCAGGTAAGAAAATGGTCAAGACCAAAATCGATGAGAACTTGAAGGTATCGGCCTAAATGCGCGCTCTCCTAATTAAAGTGTTCGGGGTCCCAATACTATCGCCCACACCGGAGTGAAGTGGCCATGCCATGTACTTGGATTCCGACTACTTATGGCTGTAACCAGTGCAATACTGCGGGGTTATCCCCTCTGCTACATCCATCAACATCATACGTAGCTCTGAGTAGCTTACCGCCTCCGTAGGTCGACGACGACGGCCATGGCACTCCCAACATCCGAGTCTGCGACTCACAGAGTGTACACTGCGTATGACATAGATCATCCTCCCCCTCACCCTGGATCAGCGTGGACGAGGTTCGTCTGCATCTCGGACACTCACTCCGTCATATACGAGGTACCTCCAGGAGATGTACTCCTGCATTCGGGGGACCTTTCCGCTTGGGGCACGCCGAAACAGCTAGAGAAGACGTTAAAGTGGCTCAATAAGTTACCCCACCCGACGAAGATGTGCGTTACCATGGCCACCTATTTGAGTTGTCTTGACTCACTACATACGGTAGTATTATAGCAGGAAACCATGATGTATGTGTAATGGCATCATTGTATGTTCTCCGTCAAACTGATTGTGCAGTAGATATGCCTGGACACAGAATGGATCGAGGGCGGACCAATGGCCAAGAAGGTCGGCGGTGGCATTCCTGAGAAGGTAGTTATTGCTCTATAATATACAAAGTAGCTGTGCTCAACGTGTCTTTAGGAATATCAACAAGCTTGTAAACTGTTGAAACAGCACAAGCACCTGAAATATCTTCAATATGAATCCTATCGCTTCACAACCAAGAGCGGAAGGACATGGGAAGTCTATGGCTCACCAGTAGGTCTACTTCCCCTCAGAAACATTGTACCTATGATCTCACCAGCGGTTCACAGGCAGTACCTAGATACGAGCTCGGATCATTTCAGTATGAAGGCTCCGCTGAAGCTCAAGCCATATATTCCCGCATACCCTCATCAACCGAGATACTGCTGACGCATACGCCTCCATACGGTATTTGTGACGAAACAAAGCGACAGAAGAGAGCTGGTTGCCCTACTCTCGCGGAACGTCTCTCCAGCGAAGGTCTCAACGGCATCCGACTTCATGTCTTTGGGCACATACATGAGGCATACGGGACGTGGGTCACGCCTCCGGAAAGTTCGCATGAGCGGGTCAGCGTGAATGCTGCCATGCCGAATAGCGACTGTGCAGTCATCGTAGATTTACTCAACTAATTGTTCATTCATACGTAGTTGCGTATCAACACCATATACCCTACAGTGTCAGTCCAATATAACTATGGGATCTATCTCGGATACAGGATATTAGTGCATTGTTCGAGTACAGGATGAACAGGATCCATCCATGTTAGTGCAGCGCTCCCTCGACCATCAAAACCAAAACGTTAATGCAATGCGGTCGCAGAGCGATAGCTAAAGCTGCCCGTTTGTCGACATCCCCTCGACGACGGTGACCGTGCTCACATACCTTCCGCACAGGATATGCAACGAAATGCAATGACAGAAGTGTGGCAAGTTGCTCGCTATCAAGTGTCATGGTCGAACATCTCTCGAACGGGCAGTCATAGGCTGTCACCTCACCGATTGTCAAACAATGAACGAATGGTCGTAGCTCATGGTAGTTAGTATAGTGATTATAAATACAATACAATGTCTTCATTCGCTTCAGGTCTCCGCTGAGCTCGAGGCGTGACTAACACAGGACGAAGAGAAAGTTAGATAACGGGGGGCGAATCGCTGGTCAATATAGTCCACACTCACGTTAGAATTCATTGCTGATTTGAGGCGCATCATCTTCGCTCCGTGCCTCTTCAGTATCATGGTCTGGCTGACGCAAGAGGCTCGAAGAATCCCTATCGCCTTCGGGTGCACGTATAGACTCGTCCCCGCAAGGACGAACCTCAGGTGCGTCCGTCGCGGCGGGAACATCAGGGTAAATCTGACTGCAAACGCCCGTGGGGGAAATGCTGTCAACAGCAAGAAGCTCGCCAGCATGACCTCCGACCGCAGGTCACACGGTGGCACACCCGCCAATGTGTCGTCTTCGCGTTTGCTGACCTTGGTGATATTTGAGTCCACCAGTACGCCAGGAACATCTCCGCCAGGACCGTTTAAGTTTTCGTATGCCTCGGGATCGATAATTCGACTATTATTCTCCCCATCAGCAGTCTCAGAGATGTCTGGTAATAGTCCTTGGTTTGTCTCGAGGGTGAGTGTAGCTCGCTTCTCCTGAATCCTACGTACGCGGAAGAACGAGCACAGAGACTCGTCAATTTCGAGTATACTAGTGTCGAGTTCGACGAGTACTTCTACTAATTCGTCGGGGAAGATACTGTTCGATTCAGAGAATTTGGGCCCGTCCTTCTCGTAATCAAATTCGTAATCGTACTGGAAGAACTCCATCGTGCGAAGGCACGCATGCGCTGCCTCACCGAATTCTGTTGTTCGTGACGTGAGATCTTGAGGATCATCCGTGTCTGCAGTTGCGCCCGATTGCAGACTGGAGATTCCTGTTATGCCGGAACGTAGCGATATGGCCAAGGAGGTGAATATCTCTCGGGCAGCTTCCCGTCCATCGGTTGCAATAACTACCAGGCTGAAAGGGACCATCGCCGCCTGGCACAACTGAAGTAGAGGAAGCAATGCGCCCTCGCCACTGATTCGAGAGCGTCGGGACAGAATTGTCTTCTTGAAAAATTCTACGCCTTGTGTTGTAATATCTGACGGATGAAAGAAGCGAGACCGTATCAGTACATGCAGTCCTTTTCCTCAGCAGCGAATTACCAACCTGAGCGCTCAAAACGATAGATCCCAGATTCGCCTGTTGATGCCTGTCATATTTAGTCGAGTAAGGGTGACGCAATTTGGACGATTATCCGGACCACTGCGGTCTAGTAACACATCTATAAGATACTCTGCGCACGATTCGTTGCGCGCCGCCAGCTCGACTATACGTGACAGGCAACGTAGAGATGTCCTCTGGCGGAAGTATCGCATCGCGTTATCAGACTCCTTTTGCAACATTGCGCGCAGAATAGCGCGTAGCACCCTGCCTGCGGCAACCAGAGATGTTGATGAGCCGTATGTCATAGTAAGGCTAATAGATTCGGATTCCAAGTCGGTGGCGATTCGGCGCTGAAAGTCCTGGTGTAGCAAAATCTGCAAATATATTTCTGGAACGGTTGAGTAGAGGATGTGACCGCTGGCCAAGGTAGTCCACTCAATAGTCTGGCCCCAGGTGTCGATCTTTGTCTCCGTCAATGCCTCAACGAGCTCAACTCCTCTGGTAAGAGAGATTTTTGCTGGCTCCACAAGTTCTATAACCACGCGCAATAGGCTGCTCACAGCTTGAGGCTGTGTTGTTGGAGAAGGTGGAAGGTCGTTCGAATTCTGCGCACCGCGTTTGCCCATTGCTACCTGAAGCCAGTCCTTGAATAGCTGAGGCACACCACTGTTGTGGTATTCTGACTGATTGAATAGCTGCTGCAAAAAGCCGAGCAGACCTGGATTTGAGGTTATGAATTGTATAGACACGCCCGCTGCTGCGACCGTGAGGCAAAACATGCATAGCAGATGGGTGGACTCCGTACGTCGGTACTCAGGCTCTACTGGGAGCACATGTTCACCGTCATTTGGAGGACCAATAGGCAATATGGATCTGTATTCAAGGGGTAAATGACCAGCGGATTCGGCGAGTATCGTGATGATTCCTCCAACGACTTGAGGACGTAAGTTTCTCATTGGGAAGGCGTCGGCAAAAGGCCACTGGGGTAGCACCCGATTAGATTCCGCGACAGTCGGAAGACGATGCACCAGGATTTGCATCACAAAGTCCACGGCGTCTGTCCAGTGCGGTCGGCCATAATGAAAAGCCTCCACCATCGCTGTGAACAGCAATTCGTCGTTGGCCAGTATAGCGTCAACAGATCCTAATATAGCGACATCCTGATCTTGGACCTTGACGATCTCGCGTTCATCGGGAAGAGACTGTTCATCGGGTAGCGTACGCTGCAGGACACTTATGAGAACACTACCACGGGAAGACCACATGCGATATATTCGGCTGATGAAAGAGTGGGGCTCTGAAGGCGTGAAACGAGATTGTGAATGCGAGTGAGCCCAGACTACTAGGCGTTTGATTCTGCGATGCAACCGTGCCACGACATCCTTGAGCAGAGTAGTCCTGTATGGGCACCGAGGGAAAAACATTGGAAGGGCCGTCGCAGTAAAAAAGAACAATGCCCACCCGACAACAAGAGGTAGCGTGGTGTAACCGATGCTAGCGTGTATCGCGGCTGTGAAGTAGCAGAGGCCAACGAAGAACAGTGCAAGAGACAATTGAAGGAGAAGGGGAAGAGATGCTGCGATTTCAAACACCATCCACTGCCTAAGTTGCGGCTCGCGGAAATGACGGATGCGCAGACGAGCTTGTGGCGAAGGGACATCAACTGCAAGGAATTCTCGCAGCCACTGTTTGACGAGCATTGCAAAGGACGCTGTGATTAAGCTGATAACGAGACTTGCGAACCACAACACGTTGACGCGAACGTCGTTCGGAGCTGGTGTGAATGGCCGAGGAGGCGGTGGCGTGGTGGAAGAAGTTATAGTGTTCCCGATCAAGTTATAGCATGAAGTTTGCACGGCAATAACCTGAAGGGTGTAGATCACAGTGTCCATACGATCGACTTGGAGCGAAGGGTATGCAGCAACCAGGAATGCGGATAAGACCGCAGAAAACAGACCAGCCTCCAGATGTTGTGTTCAGCGATGTTTCCAAGGACCATTAGGAACTACTCACGAAGACTAGTAAGGTATCGATGTCTTCCTTGCTATTCCTAACTTTCTCCTCGTCGAATTCACGAACCTCCTTCCCCATTGCCGCCCATCCCGTTGGTTGGCCAGACAGAACGTATTGGACCTCTGGTTTCGGGGCCTCGACGGTATCGGAGGGCATTTTTATGTAGACTATACGCTTGAGTTATGCAGTTCTACGTATCCGCAGCGGTCAGTGATGTGTAACACGATGCGCTTGACAGATCTGCCTACTACTGATGTTTTGACTCGGAGAGGCTGGCGGTATGGGGGCGCAGACACGGGCTGAGACTATATATCGTACGCGCAAACGCTGGAACATCCCTGGCTGGCATGCAAGTCGCACGAGGACAAAAACTCACACCTGCTGACTAGTACGATAGGTATTGCATGGCCCGTGTGACCCGGGCTGCCATCTTCAAAAAATGGAATGCAACGGTGAACCTTCAGCAAACTGCAGCGAATCCAAGGATAAACGATAGCAGTAGTTGGCAGAGAGCTCCGAGCCTAATATAGTAGAGACCAGCTGAAGAAATGGTCGTTCGACTCAGTCTGTGTTGGCCTCGCGGCAGGTAGCGAGGACTCACCTGCATACACTGGCATGAGAGGGATTCTTGATCGTGTTTCCACGTTCCCAATCTTCCATTGCACTTCCTAAAATCTGATCAAGCAGAAGTTCATTGTCCAACCTAATCCCTCTTATGGCTGCACTCTATGTGTTTTAACGGCCAAGACCCTTGATACTAGCGTGTCGAGCGCCGGGCCTGGGATAGAAACTTGAGCAAAGGTCGTGTTCGTTGCGGCCACCCAAAGTACCATAGGACATTAGGGCGACAGTACAGATACATAATGCTAAAGCAAACACGCACCAAGTTGCTGCAGAACGTGGGGGCTAGGGGGTACAGTGCCGGATTTTCAACTGGCGAAACATCGAATTGGCAGAGCAGCGTCGATTCGAGGATAGTATAAGATATTCGGTAGTCAGCTTGGAGGCGAGCGTGCCAGTGCCTGTTGTGGTAGAATAGTCATGGTACAGAAACTTTCACAAGAATGTCACGCTATCTACAGAATACATGCGTCACTGGGCTTCGATAGCATAGTGTTAGGTGTGTGACGTACCTATGGCCAACATATGTGAGAGCCTGAGAAACCCAGTCAACCGTCAGACAGACTCAGAAACTTAGCAGTAGTCTGGGGATGTTGACGGAGGTCGACGCTATTTTAGCAACTCGGACAACTCGCGTGACTGGGAAGAGATCTTGCCTCGCGAGCTGTTAATTGACTTGCAAAGAGTTCTACTTTTGACTTCAAGTTATGGCGAGCTTGCAATGTAGTACTATACCTGAATACCGCTTCAAGCAAAACGTCTGCTTTCCACACGCATACAAAGACAGTGAGTATGGAGCTTCCATTGCGCAAGTGTTTTGCGTACCGAGTTACCGTGAAGGCCTAGGGGAGGATCTTGAACTTCGAATTCGTCATCGATTCATCCACTGACCCAGTGACGGCTATAACCAGGAGGCGAGGATCCGATTTGGATCCCACCGTATCAGTGCGCGTTCACTTCGCTTCATGTCGTCATGACTACATAGCTACGACCATGCTAAGTATTCGTATACTGCCAATTATTGTATCTGCTACTGGGCTTCAGCACGGTCACGATATGATACTCGCGGCAAGTTAGGTCTTGTGGGATTGGTAACTTGCAACGAGTACTACAGCATTGCCAGTGCAGCACTGGTCATGTGGAGGATACTGTGAGTGAGTACTACAGCATTGCCAGTGCAGCACTGGTCATGATACTGTGAGTATTTCGTTGCTTACATAAGACGGCCATTCCATGAATCTAGTGATGCTCAAGGCATGCTACATGTCAGTACTCAGTGCCAGCTTACCGCGTCAATGATGGCTACTTACAAGAGTTGTTAGCCACGAACTTCTAGAGTTGTTCGCCGACCCAGTCTAGTCTCCCCAAGGCAGACGTACGAGACAGCTAACAACTTTCGTGCCCAGTGATGCCATGGCCAGTGGCTGCGGCCCGTGTGTAAACACGATCTTATCTCGGCGAACCGGGACTGAACTGTTTGATCCGTTCGTCGACTCCCGGACCTCCGACTCAGCCCTCTCGCAACATACTTGACTTTCACGTGTAAGTATTGCTCATCTGAGTCTGACAGGTCCCTCTACTAGTAGATATGTGGTACCGACCTAGGGCTATGGAAAATTTCTTTACGCTCTATTCAGAAGGCCCTTTACTCTATCTGGGGCCAGAAGGAGACCTTCAGGTGCGAATACCGTGACTCGGACGGACAACTGATTCAAAAAGGTGCATCCCACCTCTCTCCTTTGATTCGTCGTTACTGAGTAGTTTAAACGTGCTGAAGCATTAGCTGCTCGCAGTGCTATCTTTGCCACGAAGATGCGGCTTCCCAGCTGGAGCGGCCCTGCGAAAGCTCAAGCCATCTATTGCCTATCTAGTGTCCCCTCTACTAACGTGAAGCTTTAACGAAGACTTAAGTTCAGTCGTCAAAGCCATCAATGCATACGCGAAGATACTGCGGTTCAGTTTACATGCCTCTAGGATGCGAAATCTTCGTTTACGAAATGAATCCCGGATCCACGTACGGAACGCGGTACCTCACACGAAGGGATCAGCGTACATGATTCGACAGTCGTAGAAAACACCACATAGTAGGTCCGTATGTTATTGCAATCATATGTGCCAACGGTTCATTCCCGTCCCTGCTAGAAATGCATCCCCTTATACATGCTGTCCCTACGGATCAAAAGAGAGTCAGTCAGATTTGAATACAGGGCAGATGATAGGCACCGTATCAGGGCTTACCTCAACTTCTTCAGCAGCACCATTAGCACCTACAGACGACGTTTCGGGTATGTAATCGTGTTGCGCAACTAGGCCGTCTTGGTCATCCGAGCGAGCAGTAGCACCCGGCGTATCGTCGACTAGCTGCGCAGGCCCGCCTTCGTGGGCATCATCCCTAGGTGCGTGTAGTGAGGCCGCCGCGTCACCGTCGATATGGCTGTCGATGTCGGAAGATATGCTTAGGCTGGAGGGCTCGTAGTCGTCGATATCGTTGGCGGATTTGGAGTAGCGAGCGACGCGAGCCGTGCCCTCATGCGCGTGGATATCCGCAGGTATAAGCCGCACCTCATCTCGATCACCAGCGTCCGCAACATCTGTATGTGACGTTTTGCGAATGGGATCGTGTCGCGCAACCAAGTCGTCTTCATGATCCAAGCAAGTAGTAACACCCGGCGTGTCATCTACGGGCTGTTTAAGCTCATGCTGGGGAGTATCATCTTCGGGTATGTGTGGCGAGACGGCGAGATCAACGTGGGTATGGGTGCCCCTGCCGGGAGAATTGCTGGTGTTGGAGGGCTCGGAGTAATCGAGGTTGTTCTCGGGATCCTTGTTGGCGGTGACGCGAGCGGTTCCCTCGTGTGCGTGAATATCTGTGAAGTTATTGGAGGGACTCAGACCATCCACATTGTAGTGGTCACGGCTACCAGTGTCGGGACCGTTGTCGACGCCTTCGCCGTTGACGATAGGAGTCGTCTCGACAGCCGGTATCGCCCCCGACCCAGGGAGGTCCGGCCACAATTCTCGTATTTGTTCGAGACCGGACAGGCGTAGTTTCTTGATCCTGCGTATGCGGAAGAAACTCAAAGACTTGTAAGACTCGGTTGTGTCGAGTTCCATGAGTATTTCCACTAAGTCATCGGGGAATATACTATCCGGCTCCGAAAATGTTGGCAAATCCTTCTCGTAGTTGCAACATCGATCATGGTAGTGTAACTGCATGGTGCGAAGGCAAACATGCCCCATTTCACCTATTTCCTTTGTAGGACTCGGATGTTGGGGGTCGTTAGCGCTCGCAATCGTGCTGGGAAGCACACTGGAGCTCTCCGTTACACTAGAGCGTAGCGATGCGGCGAAAGAGGTGAATATTTCTCGGACAGCTTCTCGGCTATCAGTGGGGATATTCACAAGGCTGAAAAGGACCATGGCCGCCTGGCATAACCGAAGCAGGGGAAGCAATGCGCCCTCGCCACTGATGCGAGAGCATCGTGACAAAATGCTCCCCTTGAAAGTTTCTACGCCTTGTATCGTGATATCTGACAGATGCAAGAAGCGAGATTGAGTTAGATCATGTAGGTCTTCGTCTCAGCGGAGTACTGACCTGAGAGCTCCAAAGACACAAATGCGATGCTTTGCTGCGCGACTTGAGCGAGGGTGATGGAGTTTGGATGGCCATCTGGGCCACCACTGCCACTGTCTAGTAAGACACCC
This sequence comes from Irpex sp. P115-07, assembly GCA_037040455.1. NCBI lineage: Eukaryota > Fungi > Basidiomycota > Agaricomycetes > Polyporales > Irpicaceae > Irpex > Irpex sp. P115-07. The sequence continues at coordinate 18,358 of JAXQGX010000072.1, forward strand.
ATGAGATACCCTGTGCACGATTCGCTGCCTGCCGCCACCTCAGCTATACGCCATAGACAATGCATTGAATTCATCAGGCCCAAACGTCGCCTGATAGCACTAGCACTAGAGTCCTCTAGAAGCATGACCATCGAGTGTAGGATGACACTCAGCACTCTACTACCTGTCTCATCCGAGGACTTCACCGCGAAGCCAGCGGAGACCTGTTTGAATTCTGAGAGTAGTAGAGCCTGTAGGAATGCTTCAGATGTAGAGCTCCAGGGCAAGTTGTCGTCGTCTATTGACCAGGCATTCCACTCCATAGTTTGTCCCCAGTCATCTATCTTTGTCGCTGTGAGAGCTTGAATAAACCTGACTCCTTCGGTGAGCGACATATTCGCTGGCTCTACAAGTTCCGTCATCAAGCGCAGCAGACGGCCTACAGGCCCTGTTGTGTGAAGTTGTGATGGACCATTCTGGGTAGTCTGTTTCCCCAAAGCTATCTGAGTCCAGTCTGTACACAGTGGATCGTCGACTTCTATCACTGCGAAACGAAACTTGAAATATCTGAGCAGCATAGGATTTGAGGTCACCAGCTCGATGTCAACATCTGCCACTGCAATGATGAGACTGTACATGCATAGGGAATGAGGGTCGGTTGCACGTCGTGGATTAAGGGGGAATACAGTCTTATAATCCCCGATAAGGGCCACATGTTTGGAGAGTATCTTGCTGATGCCTTCAACGACTTGAGGGCGTAAGTTCCGCAATGGGAAGGCATCAGCAAAAGGCCATTGAACTAGCACCCGGTCAGATTCCGCGACAGTCGGAAGACGATGTGCAAGGATCTGCATCACGAAATGCACGGCGTCCTCCCAATCTGGTCGGCCATAATGAAAGGCTTCCGTCATTGCGGTAAGCAGCAATTCGTCGTTGGCCTGTAAAGCGTCAACCGAGATCAATATATTTACGTCTCGGTCCTGGGCCTTGACGATCTCGCGTTCGTCGGGTAGAGAATTTTCGTGGGGAATCGTACACTGCAACACACGCCTGAGGAGGCTGGCGCGCGAGGGCCATACACGATATAATCGGCTGAGCAACGAGGAGGATACCGGAGTTGGAGATCGACCTTGTGAATGCGAGTGAGCCCAACGTACTATGAGCTTGATCCGACGATGTAGCCGTGTCACGACAACCTTCAGGATAGTGGTCCTGTACGGACACCGAGGAAAGAAGATCGGAAGAGCTGTCGCAGTGAAAAAGAACAATGCCCACCCGACAACGAGAGGTAGCGTGGTGTAAGCAATGCTAGCGTGTATTGCGGCCGTGAAGTAGCAGAGGCCTACGAAGAATAGACCCAGGGACAGTTGAAGAAGAAGGGGGAGTGATGCTCCGATCTCAAACACCATCCACTGCTTGAGCTGCGGCTCACGGAAGTGACGAATGCGTAGACGCGCCTGTGGGGAGGGAACGTCCACCGCGAGGAATTCGCGTAGCCATTGCTTGACTAACATAGCAAAGGACGCTGTGATTAAGCTGATAACAAGACTCGCGAACCACAAGACGTTGACACGGATGTCGTTAGGGGCGGGTTTGAATGGAGGGAGAGGAGGCGGCGGCGCAGTGGAAGAAGTGATAGTGTTCCCGATCAAGTTATAGCCTGCAGTTTGCGCGGCAATGACCTGAAGAGTGTAGACGACAGTGTCCATGCGATCAAGTTGAAGCGAAGGGTACGCAGCGACTAGGAATGCGGAGAGGACGGCGGAGAACAGACCAGCCTCCATATAATAATATCAGTTGCTATCTCAGCATCAATGAGAAGCGCTCACAAAGACGAGTAGGGTGTCAATATCCTCTTTACTGTTCCTGACTTTCTCCTCGTCGAACTCACGGACCTCCTTCCCCATGGCCGCCCATCCTGTCGGTTGGCCAGACAAGACATATCGAACCTCCGGCTCCTTCGCCTTGTTTGGAGTCGGCTCTGAGGGCATTTCAATTTCCCTTCGGACTTGATTATCAGCTTGAGGGTCTTATGTGGGCACGATCAGTGGCTAAAATGAGTACGCCTAGATGTTTGTGCTACTCACGACCAAAGTTGGGGGGAAAGGTTGAGAAAAAGCGACACGAACACGAGGACGCGACGTTTATGAAGGCACATCGAGCGCTGGAGCGTCCCGCTGTCTATCAAGTCCCACGACTGTCTGGGGTTATTGGATTGGCATTTTCGGACATGCTCCATATTCCTGGACCACGCATGTCCCTCGAGATGGCACGGCACTGTTCGAGGGCCGAACTCGTGTGAAGTTTGCACAGGAAAACGGAAGGCAACATCTAGGACAAATTTGAGAGTTAGAATAAGTTTTCCTCATGCTCATAGACACTGAACGACTCACATGCGTAGCTCTGTTTCCTCTGCAAATTTGACTGATCATCCATTGTGAGCTCCATGACCTGAAATATTAGCGTTAACCATTATAGCTGGTCACGGTGCACCATCTATGCGTTCCTAGTACTAGGTAGACTCTCACCCGTAACGAATGACAGTCGGAATTGACGAGAGCCCAGTGGGATGCACGAGCCATGACAGTACTTTGGGAGAGTAACAAAGTCGCAGCTAGTGTTTGACCTACTAGTACTGTACGGTGAGAGCAAGGTCAAAGTTCAAAACCAACGTCGTATTTGATTGGCGCTGATATCTTCCAAGTTGGGATAAGTTTTGATAGCGACTACATAGGTCATCGTTCAATAGCTGACAACTTGAAAGTTCGTCTGACTTATACATAATTTTACTGAGGAGTATTTGGCTACACGAAGGAATTGTGCACTTCTGAGGACGACCATGTGCCGTCCGCATAAATATGGCAAACACTACAGCTTCCGAATATGGGATGACACGGCCGACCTTATAAGCGCCTGCGTTCAGTCGTTGCGATTGGGCCGACGTCGGATTGCTTCGTCAGCGCAGTCTCCGATGTCGGAAAGCATGGATGTTGTGCCGTCGGTGTCCTGCAGAGTCTGGCCACAGAACATCCCCGCAATCTGAACATGGCGCACCTCTCCACATTTGCCGCAGAGACCGTGCACCGCCCGATGTCGTGTTGGTAGCGGCAAGCGGCGAGGCGGACAGGATTCGAATGTCGGTGAACTGAAGCTGATGACAAACACCACTGGGATCATTGAGCATATTCACCCTGTCGCAGGCCATGATGCCGACGCGTCCGGCTCCTGCGATGCAGTGAGGCTCGCCCACAGCAAAAATACTGTCAGTATAACTGAAGAAATTATGTGTCTTCTGAGCGCAAAGTGGGTCAGCCACCGATAGCCAGAGGTGAGAACGAAAACATGCTGTATATGGCAGGTTGATTACCGCATACGGTAATGCGGATGAGTCATGGCTGATGCAGTAAGCCGCGCTGCCATACCGTCAGTCCCGAGGCGCCCTGATGCCGGGAGAGTGNCAATCTCTCCTCCTCCCTCCATCTCCTCTATTCCCTCCCTCCCGCTCGTCGTTCGCACCAGCGATGGCCTTGGCCAATAAGCGGACGAACCGCATCGCAGCCTGGTACGACAAGGTAGCGGCTTTCAATGTGGAATCTCTATTCTCCCGCAAGCGTCCTGCCGGCCCTCCCAGATCGGTCTTGGTGCACCAGCAGCTCCCGGAGGACCGTTATGATAAGAAGGGCAGAGTTAAGAAGGAGCACCTTTACACCACAAACCAGGTTATAACGTCCAAGTACACGATCATAACTTTCCTCCCGCGAAACCTGCTCGAGCAGTTCAGGAGAGTGGCCAACTGGTGAGTGCGCCTCGTACGGAGTTGTTCCTGGCTATGCAGTTCTTCGTTATGGTGTCTATTTCTTGAGGTATTAGGCACAGCAATGGAGAGAGTTGGCATCCGCGATGCTGCGATCGAACTCAGCCCCCTTCGCACGCTACTGCGTACCGCGGGGTACGAGTGTGGACGCGCCCACCATCCCCCATGCGTTCATCATCGTACGGCATATCATACACCTTTGTCACGACCCACTTGTCGGCGACACTATAAATTCTGACGTACTCGCCCCCGACTCGGCCCGCCACGCCCTCTTGCCAGGGACTCTATGACCGAAATACGCGCGCCAGTACATATGAACAGGCACCCATCCAGATTCTTCATTTTCTATCTTACTTCTCATTGATATTTTACATGAAACGATTCTGACTTGCTTGCCCCTTACAGCTTCTTCCTGGCTATCGCCATCCTCCAATTTTTCTCCCTATTCTCGACAGTATCACCTGGACTCGTCATTCTACCTCTACTCATCGTTCTCGCGATAACAGCTATCAAAGATGGTTACGAGGACATTAAACGGCACCAATCTGACAGACAGGTCAATTATTCTCTCGTAAGAGTGATCTCAGGTGACGGATGGTCAAATCCGAATCCGATGGAACCGAAGAGCAAGACGTTCGTGCGAGGTTTTGTGCCAAGGTTTAGACGGTTAGGTGGGAAGAAGGGAAAGGTTGTGGCTGAGGGCGCGGAGAGGGACGGGAACCAGGAGAAGGCGGATATGCTGCATGGTGCACCCCCGGAAGCTGTCAGCGTCAACGCAGCTACGACAACAACTGAGCCCGGCGAGCACCCTGGTGTCGAGTACGACGATGGCGAGGCAGTCGAGGAACCCAGCACTGGGATCTTGCATCACCACCATTATGGTACGAAACGCCCACACTGGAAATTGACAACGTGGGAAGACGTCAAAGTCGGTGATTTCGTCAAGATTATGGATGACGAGTCGATACCGGCGGATATTCTCATCTGTGCGACCAGTGAGGAGGAGAATGTCGCGTTTTTGGAGACGAAGAACCTCGATGGCGAGACGAACTTGAAGTCCCGGGTGGCCTGCCCAGCGCTCACTCACATACGTACGGCGCGAGCGGCTGCAGACCCAGCAAATGCGTTCACCGTAGAGTGCGACAGACCAGATATCAACCTTTACAGGCAGAATGCGGCGATTGTCAGACCTGACGGCAGCAAAGCTCCTGTTGACATCCAGATGATGTTGTTGAGAGGGTCGGTACTCAGGAACACGAAGTGGGTGGTTGGTATTGTGCTTTACACTGGTCAGGATACGAAGATCGTCTTGAACTCTGGTGACACGCCGAGTAAGAGGAGCAAAGTCGAAAGACAAATGAACCCCCAGGTGTACGTCTCTCTTTTATCTGCTATATCCAAATCATATTCTCACGTTTCTTTCCGATTAGTTTTATCAATCTTCTCATTCTCGCCGCCATGTGTGTCGCCTGCGGTATCGTCGATGCGGTTCTGGAACAGAAGTACTTCCCTCTCGGCGCACCGTGGCTCTACGACGATACCCACAGCTCCGACAACCCCCACATCAATGGTCTCATTACCTTCATCTTCGCTCTCATCACGTTCCAGAACATCATCCCCATCTCCTTGTACATCTCCATCGAGTTCGTCCGGTCCATCCAAGCTCTTTGGATTTACTTTGATACGGAGATGTACTATGCGAAGACGGACCAGTACACGCTCGCTAGGAGTTGGAACTTGTCAGACGACCTCGGACAGATCCAGTACATCTTTTCTGACAAGACGGGCACGCTCACGCAGAACGCCATGGTTTTCAGACAGTGTTCGATCGGTGGACGCGCGTACAAGGGCGATCCTGAAACTGCTGAAGACACGGAGGCGGTCAAGGCCGATCCTTTCGTTAGCAAGAGCGCCAAGCGTGTGTCTACCGACTCTGACACCGGTGCTTCTGGCTCTGCGACTGCCTCAGCTACCACGTCGATCAACCGCTCACCTCAGGTCACCTCCGTCCCCGACCCCAAACTCGCCACGGAGGTCAAGCTGTCCAATGGTGTACTCAGGCGATTCAAGGACCAAATCCTCAGCGCCGATATCACTCGTGCTGCAGGATCTGTCCACAGTCCCGACATCGACGCCGAGTCGTACGCCTTCTCCCGACACCTCCATGGTTTCTGGTTGACCATCGCCCTGTGCCATACTGTCCTCGCTTCCGTCGACCCTGAAACAGGCGCTCTCGAGTTCAAAGCTCAAAGTCCTGACGAAGCCGCCCTCGTGCAAGCCGCAGCAGATGTCGGTTTCACCTTCCGCGGACGCGACAAAGAAGTCATGTACGTCACCACGCCCTTCTCCGAAGGCGTCGATCGCTACGAACTTCTCAACGTGCTTGAGTTCACGTCCGCGAGGAAGCGGATGAGCGTGATCGTTAGGAAGCTCGATGACGCCGAGGGAAGACTCTTGTTGTTGACTAAGGGTGCCGATAACGTGATTTTCGAGAAACTGCGCGAAGGCAACGACGAACTCAAGGACCAGACGGAGGACCATCTTGCAGAGTTCGCGAGTAACGGATTGAGAACGCTAACCTTGGCGTGGAAGCCTATCGACGGTGAGCCTTTTCTACTTTATACACGCAGAGGAGGATGGCATGACTTACGTTCGCTGTGCAGAGGATTATTATCGCGAGTGGAACGACCGGTACAACGAGGCTACTGTTGCTCTGGACGAGCGGGAAGAAAAGATCGAGGCCATCAGCGCTGAGATCGAGAACGACCTCCGTCTGCTTGGCGCTACTGCCATTGAGGATAGGCTCCAGGATGGTGTTCCCGAGACCATTGCTGACCTCAAGGAAGCTGGCATTAAGATCTGGGTGGCCACTGGTGACAAGCTCGAGACGGCCATTGGTAAGTGTTTGTCGACTATACGTATTCAATAGTTGCTGACCATGATGACACTTCTAGCTATTGGACACAGCACGAACCTGATCGGTCATGAAGACAATGTCGTTATCATTCGTGGTGGCGGTGAGGGTCGTCCCGTTTACTCTCAAATGCTCGGCGCCGTGGATGAGTTCTTCCCGGAAAGCGGTATTCTCCAAGAGGAGGGCATTGCGACTAACATTCGCTCGGACGGTAACCCATCTGGTGGATATGCCTTGCAACGCGTCAACACCGGTATTACTTCCATCGTCGGCAACGACAACGGCAATCGTCCTGGTGGATACGTCCTGGTCATCGACGGTGCTGCGCTCACAGAGGCTCTCGGCGACGACATGCACAAGCAATTGTTACTTCGTCTCGCTACTCAGTGCGAGGGTGTCATTTGCTGTCGTGTTTCGCCACTGCAGAAGGCTCTCGTGGTTAGGCTGGTCAAGGATGGTCTCGGTGTGATGACGCTCGCTATTGGTGATGGCGCGAACGATGTCAGTATGATCCAGGCCGCCGACGTTGGTGTCGGTATCTCTGGTGAAGAGGGTCTGCAAGCTGTCAACTCGTCGGATTATGCTATCGCTCAGGTAAGCGTTACCTCCATTAGTACCTTGTCATCACGCTAACGACAGTGTACCTTTAGTTCCGCTTCTTGAAGCGTTTATTGCTCGTCCACGGACACTGGTCGTATGCTCGTAACGGTAGCATGTGAGCAATTCTACACACGCGTCGTATTGTTTAAGCTGACAATTTCACAGGATCGTGAACTTCTTCTACAAGAACATCGTATCTACCGGTATTCTTTGGTGGTACGTGATCTACTGTGCATGGAGTAGTCAATAGTAAGTGCACTTTATCTCGCCATGTGTTCTACTTCTCACCAGTTTCGCAGCGTTTTCGAGTACACGTACTTGCTATTCTGGAATTCCTTCTGGACTATCCTCCCCGTCATCGCTCTCGGTCTCTTCGACCGTATTGCCGACGATCACGTCCTAATGGATCTCCCTGAGCTGTACAAGCACTCCAGACTGGGCGAGTACTTCAACTTCAGGATCTTCCTCGTCTATATGGTGGACGGTGCTTATCAGGTATGTACGACTATCCATGTGCTTTGTTCGCATACTGACTCTCCAATAGTCGGCTATTGTGTTCTTCTTCATGCTCTACGCATACTTCTCCCCCACGTCGCGTACCGATGGATACGACACTTACCTCTATGAGATGTCCACTGTAAGTGCATTCACAGTTTGTACGTTGTGCAACTGCTAATGAGCCTATAGACCATGGCTATCGGCGCTGTCATAATTGCCACTGTTTTCGTCGGTGTCAACATTGCGACGTGGACTGGCTGGGTCTTCTTTGCCCTTGGCATCGAGATCCTGCTTATATTTGTATACACTGTAAGTACACCCGTTGCATTCTGCATTTCACCGAACTCACAAAAATCAACCGCATATAGGCCATCTATTCTGCCATCAAGCCTGGTTGGTTCGTCGTTCCTGTATACGGCAACAACCACTATCTCTTCCACTCCGCCTACTTCTGGTTGGGGCTACTATTTGTGATTCCTCTCGCACTCCTTCCACGGCTGGTCTGCAAGGCGTACAAGTTTATGTTCCACCCAAGCGATATCGACCGCGTACGGTACTTGCACAAGCTCCATCCTCAGCACGACTTCCGTCAAGATCGGGATGCGGGTGGCGTCGACTACCTCAAGCGTACTCTCAGCATGACGCACGGAGTCAAGCGCAAGTCTCTTCTCGCACACAAGAAGAACGATCTTCGTTCCGGAAGCAGAACAGACATGGCGACCGGCTTGACCACGCACAACACCGGCTTCGACTTCTCAATGGAGGAGAACGGTGTTGCGCTGAGAAGACTGCAGAGTAACCTCTCCGGGGTCAACCAACCCGCTGGTGGGCACAAGCGAAGAAGATCGCTGCTTCACTCAATAGGGAAGACAATACGGCGGAAGAAGGCGCCTTCGGCCGTCATAGAAGAACCAGAAGCTGCCCTCGCTGTACCCAAATCATAATTATTCCCTCATGACGATTCCGCATATGCATATTCTACCATTACCTCTTCATTTCAACGACATCCCCCACGACACTATATATTCCTGTGCCACCAACCTCCCATCCCATCCACCGTGTCTCCATAATGTTCGCTTCGCTACCCTCCATCCACCCACACCTTGTGTCGATGTTGTGCGATGTTGTGCTACCATCTATTTACCATCATTTTTCTTCGCTGTATCAATTGGACACGTCCTAGGTAGCAATCCCACTTACTATTACATATAATGAACAGTTAATAACCCTCTGCGGCTGTGATTGCGTTCGACAGCGCATTGGGAAAGATTCTCGAGTTTCGAGTTTGTACTTCGCAGATGTTGTACTTCCTACCACATTTCTACGGTTTGATCCTCTTGTTTTCAGACAGAATCTCGTGTACAGTAGTAGACCAAAGCGACCCCAGATTGATTTGAAATATGAACAGATCTATTATTTATTTAACAGTATGCGACGGAATATGTGTTGGATGCAGACGACTTCCCCCAAAGGCCCGATTGATGTGTGCGACACTCCCTCCTTACATGGCGGTACAAGAGCGGCGAGCTTGAGCTTGGGAGAAACCGTAACTTCGAACGTGACCCCAGACGTTGATGGTACATTGACTTTTCTTCTTCTTGCGTGTGTTGTGTTCGTACATTGCCGTTGCCGTTGATCGAACCACCGGTGTTTCGTCCAGCTACTAGAGCTCCGAACCCAACCTGCAAGTCACAAACAAAAGAAAGAAAAATGGTCAATTAAATCCGCTACACGATGGATTACTTGGAGATCATGGGTATGCTAAACGCCGCAAAGAGCGCAAGGGCGGCCAGTGCGATTGCAATGTACGGCCGGTTTGAAGATGCAGAAGCAGAAGAAGGAGGTTCCGCGGTGCGCTTGCTGGGCGAAGGTGTGTAGATGGTGAATGGTACGTACCCGATTGATTTGAGGCCGTGGACGCTAGAAGAGATGTCAGAGGGTTCGTTCGTTGGATGTGGGGAGTCGGAGATGCTTACTAGTATCCCTGAATGTTGCGGGTCAGCTCGTCCTCCTGTCCGAGGGGGACGCCGTCAAGCTTCCAGATGACCTTCGTTGAGTCCGAGGATTGCTCGAAGGTTGTAGTGAGGGTGGCGAAGTGACCTTGAAATCGATAAGTCAGTGCTATGTCCGACGAGTAAAGAAATAAATCATTTGTACGCACCAGAAGGCCAGCTTGGGTTCGAAAGAGCCCAAGTTTGTACGATCTCTTTGCCTGGCGTCAGAGAAACGTACTTGCCCTTGACTCCTCCGCCGAACAGTGAGTACTCCGTATCAGGCTTTGCAGCAGACTGTATGAGAGGTAATGTCACTATGAGCATACATCAATCGCATCGCAAAGAATATTCAACAAACCTGCGCGGGTGCCCTCGTCCACTGTGGTATCCTCTTCTCATCCGTAAGTATCGAGAACAAATCATCAGCCGAAGCCATAAACCCAGCATCCACAGTGATCGACGCAGTATTGACATTCTTCGCCGGTTTCTTCACCGCAGGCTTCGGTGCAGCCGCCGCCGCCGATGATGCTGTAGCTGACGAGGAGGCAGCGGGGGTGGTAGCGGCAGCAGGGGCTGGAGTGCCACTTCGGCTGGGATCTGCGCTGACGGTGAGATCCTTGCCGTGCGTGTTGATGATCGCGGAGGGGAACTCGGAGAGCTTGGCTTCGAGTGCTACGGGGAGTTTCGACTTTGCGAGGGCGTACACTTTCTCGACTGCTGCGTTGCGATCTGTTGTGAGGGACCACTCCCACTGCGTGTCCAAGTTAGTTCAGTGGAGGGGATTGTAATCAAGAGCTAAGAGACGTACGACGTATTCTGAGAGACCGTCAAGAGTGATCTCATGCGAGACTTCAGGGATAGTCAAGCGACCGGCCACATCCTCGCCCTCTGCGGTCTTACCAGACCATTTGAGGACGACTCTGCAGTCGTAGATCGTAAGGAGTCTGTAAGTGAGTATCAGATCAGTACTAGTGTCAAGTACAGGGTATTTAGGTATGACGCATACTTGGACTTGCGCTGTCCGAGCTCGACATCTCCATCAACCTCAGTAACCTCAGTAATCGACACCTCTTCACCAGAGTCCTCCTTGATGCTTAGCGAGGTCAATTCGCGTTCAAACCACTGCTTTGCCCAAGGGGTGACATTCTTATTCTTCCAATGCCAGTTGGCAGTCGTAGGAGCCATCGGGGCTGGAACTGCGGCCATTTCGATAACGTTAAGAGCACTGGTCGAATTGAGAGTGCAGAACGGTGGGCGCAACGAGCGAGATAAAGCAGAGATGAGAAAGAGTGGAAAGTACGACGCGAGAGTGAAAGTATTATACGAGCGAGAGCAGTCAGGCGCTTTATGACACTCGACGCGGTCTCTGTTCTCTAGAACCTTCGACAAAATTCACCCCTCCCTCGAGCTCTCTTTCTCGAATCTCACGACACTGACTTTCACGCTAGACATGAGCAGGCAGACAGCCTTGTACGATGGAATTAGAGGAAAGAGCGTAAGATCAAAGAACATAAGGCGGTAAATACGAGCTCAGCGAGTAGAACAACACAAGGTCCAGTAGACGGAAGGAACGGGGCAGGCATTTCCAGAAACGTAAAGGAGCGGACGGGACTCGGTATCCAAGGGTGCACACGCGGTAAGTAGGGGTATCGGATACGAAAGGAAGACAGGGAAGCCAACCAAAGAGATAGAGAAGCGAATAGTCCGAGGGCACTTTAGGCGGAGGGGCGGTTGGTCTGCTCCTTGAGAGCGAGGAGTTGTTTTGAGCGGAAGGCCTCGTAATGGATTTGAGCAGTAGTCTCGATAAGATCTTGCAAGTGCGTCCTGTAAGTGTAATCAACGCAAGGATTTAGCAAATAGTGGAGATAGGACAAGAATGGAAAGAATGGAAACTACGGACCTCGTCAGGAAGTTACGCAAATAGATGAATTCGCAGTGCTTCTCATCCTCAACGTTGACAACGCCCCATCGGTTCTTACGGCCTCGCACAGACTTGCCGTCAATGATCACGCTTTGCTCCGAACCGACCACAGCGAAAGGAATCATGTCCTGTAGCAAAGCATTGAGAGACAACCAGCTTACAAGTGGGAAGTGACTTACCCGAATGCTTTGGTTGAGCTGGATCTCCTCCTCATCGTTCTCCTCAGTGTCCAAGGGGTACAGGCGGATGTTGTGGTAGGTCATCTCAGCACGAATCTGCATCCAGGCTATGAGCGCCGGAAACAACACTAGCTAACATCAAGCTCATACCTTCTGCTTGAAGGCCTCACGCTCTTCGAAGGTCAAAGAGTCTGCCTTGGCAATAACGGGGACAACGTTGACGACCTCGCTAAGCTTCTTCATAACGATGATGTCGATGGGACGAAGAGAGTGGCCAGTAGGGTTGATGAAGTACAGCGCGCAGTGGATACGAGTGTCCTGGATGTGGCGGTCACGCATGGCTGTCAACTCCTTGCGCAGGTAGGCGCTGTGCTGGTCCTTAATGTACTTGATGATAGGGTCCCAGCTACGGAACGTGAGTGTGGGATTGAATGTGTAGTCAACATAGGTACGGACCATCCCTCATTGTTGATTTGGTCGCCATACCCAGGAGTATCCACAATGTTGAGTCGCAGCCTGACGCCGTTCTCAACAATGACTAAAGCAATTTGAGTATGGAGTTACATGTGCATTCGTGAGTGTTAACATACCATGAGATACGGGGTGAATCTCAGTGGTCTGCCTCACAGGCTCGTCAGCAGCCAAACGTCCCTTAGAGTCAATCAAGTGCGACGCGAAAATGGTGTTAATCATCGTAGACTTGCCCAGCCCAGTCTGGCCTGCCAAAGGTGCACATTCCACATAAACGACACCTCCCACGACGCGAGGAAAATGCCAACACACGCACCGACGACGATCACGTTGAACTGGAAACCGCGCTTCAAGAGCTTGTGCTCGATTTGCGCGGTGATGCTGTCGAAACCGACATACGAGCTGGCGCGGATCTCTTCGGTTGTTGGTGAGGCCATGTCAAGACTGTCTGAACGAGGGCAAATGAGAGGGAGGAGAGAGCGACGAGCAGCTGGTCCGAAAAAGCAGTTGGCTGGTGAGAGTCCAGGCGAGTCAAACGCGCTTGTTTACGGTTGTTACCAGGGATTACTTACGGCGATAACAATTGTTTCAGACTCCGAAAGCCTTTCCTTTTGAGACTAGTCTCGATCTGTTCTCAACATGCCCAATTCGATTTCCTCTCAACTCTACGCACAAGTCCGTCCAACATTGGCTAGCAAGGGGTTTCCTGCCACAACCACCAAGACGACGCGGACACAACGTGCAGAGGGGTTTAGAATACTCGAATAACGATGCCGGCGTCGACGCGGTACTCTAGGACAGCTAGTCCGACGCGATCCACGTCTACCTCGGGCGCGACTACATACAACCAGCAACAGCTACCGAATGTTGTCAAGAAGCTGGCAATTGAAGGGAAAGCGGAAAGGGGTTCAGATGGGAAAGGTGACGGAGCTTCGCTTAGAATGTATCTAAGGGTGAGTAATCTTTGTGTATGCGATAGGCAATGTAGGAAGGTTTAACGACGCTACTTTGGATTTAGATTGCCCTGCCTTTGAATAGCGTGGTCCCAGGGAGCACTATTCCACTTTTCAAAGGTATACTTCAATATACTGCATACAACGTAGCTGAAACTCACGCGTCATACCAGAGGAGAACCTGAAAATCCTCGATTCCCAAGTACACCCCCTAGACAGCAACTCAGCCCCGTACAACTTCTCCTCAACCACAAACCCCCTCCTTCGCAAAGC
>JAXQGX010000073.1:0-40129 GCA_037040455.1 Irpex sp. P115-07
CACTTCTCCCCCGACCACAACCCACCCATCATCCCCATCCAATAATCCCTCCCCTTAATCGCCCACACCACACTACTCGGGAGCTGCCACCCCCCAAACGCACCCACCCCCTTGCTCGTCCCAATCGGCACCAACTGCGTCTCCTTCTTATCCTCCACGAACACCTTCTCCTTCGGCAAGTCCTTGTCCGAGTCGCTTTTACCGAGGGAGAGGAGGAGATCGCGCGTGATGTTGGACGTGAAGACGGGGATGACGGTCTCGAGGAAGTAAATCGACGGCCGGGCGTACGTCGCGACGTCCCCCAGCGCGTACACCCTCTCCCCTGCTCCTTCCACTCGAAGAGTGTTAGCGGTGAGGACGTACCCTCTTTCGTCTTTCAACGCGTCAGGTACGAACGACGAGTTGGGCGTGTACCCCGTCGAGGGAATATATAAATCCGCCTCGATCGTCTGCGTGGTGCCGTTATTGTCCAAGGTGAGCGTCGCCTTCCCAGCGACGTTCCCGCTAGTACCAGCATCAGGCGGAGAGACACCAGCGACGCGAGTATTCTTGATAACATTGACTCCAACATCTCTCAACAGCTTCTCCGCCTTCCCCGCGATCTTCGGTCTCAGGTACGGCAGGACCTGCGGCGTCGACGCAACCAGAGTAATATTAACCTTGGGCTCGACCTTGCATAACCACCCTGGCCGTCCGTTGAGGTATTCGCCGAGTTCGCCTGCGGTTTCGACGCCGGTTGTGCCTCCGCCTGCGATGACGATCGACCTGGTGGATTTGAGGGCGGTGCGGAAGGAGGCCCAGTGGGCTTGGAGGTCTGTGTGGGTGCCTGCGTTGAAGCCGTGCAGGGGAGAGGGGGTAGACGAGCCTGTAGCGATGACTAGCGCGTAGTATTCGACCGTTTGTGTCTCTTCATCAGAGTTGGAGGTGGAGGTGGAGGTGGATGAGAGGGTATAGGTGACGGTACGGGTGGTGGTATCTAGCTGAGTAGCACGACCGTGCACGAGCTCGACAGTTTCAGAGGGGTATTTGGCGAAGCAGTCGGCGAGAGGGATGAACAGTTTAGATTGGTCGAAGAACTTGTCGTCGAGCATGGCGCGTGGGGCGGCGGGGCGGAGGAAGGTGTGCGTTGAGGAAGAGATGAGGACGACGCGGTAGGCGGAGGGGTCTGGGAGGGACGGGATGACATGTTTGAGGATGGTGTGGGCGGCGGAGACACCTGCGAAGGAGCCTCCGAGGACGACGATGTTGCGTTTTGAGGACATGCCTGGTGCGTCGAGGTAGAGGGGGTGTGGCGAACATGACAGCGTTGTCGAGGGAGTTATATGATGTATCCATTCTGCATATTCCACAAACAGTGCCGAAGTGACGCGTACGAACCAGGCACACGAGTCTAAGTACGGCAGCTCTTGGCCGCTGATAGGAATTTGATAGCCTTACAACGTCCGAGCAGGTTGGCTATGGGAACGTATACCGTCAGATAGGCAAGAACGGGCAATCTCAGTACTTAGCGGATATCGCGGTCGTTGAGAAGTAGAAAACATGCGTAGTCGGGATCGCTACGCCGTCGAAAGTTTTTAGCATGAGACTATGATCAATTGGCTACATCTGAGTATACATGCGGGCATTAGGCTACAAACTCGTTGCACTTAGACCGCCGGGGGCTTGGTGCCAGGAGCAAAGGTGTAGGTCAAGCCGCACTTGCCGCAGTACTGGCGGTCCTTGTGGAAGGCCATCTGCAATGCACTGAGTGAGCTACTTGCTTGCATGGAGAATAACGAGAGAATACGTACGAAGATACCAGCACCGCACTCGGCGGTGGGGCACTCACGACGGAGACGCTTGATCTTGCCGTCGGAGTCGACCTTGTAGTACTTCAAGATGGACATCTTGACCTTCTTGCGCTTGTGCTTGATCTTCTTGGGGGTCTGT
This sequence comes from Irpex sp. P115-07, assembly GCA_037040455.1. Lineage (NCBI taxonomy): Eukaryota > Fungi > Basidiomycota > Agaricomycetes > Polyporales > Irpicaceae > Irpex > Irpex sp. P115-07. Next base: position 1,930 of record JAXQGX010000073.1, read on the forward strand.
AGGTGATGGCATACTATCAGTCGTCGTGCTTTCGGAGAAGTCCAAAGAGTATACGCACGGTGTAGTTCTTTTTCTTCCTCTTCTTAGCACCACCACGCAGACGGAGCACCAAGTGAAGGGTGGACTCCTTCTGGATGTTGTAGTCGCTCAAGGTGCGGCCATCCTCGAGCTGCTTTCCGGCGAAGATGAGACGCTGCTGGTCCGGAGGAATACTGTGTGAGAGATTAGATGAGATAGGACTAAAGCAATCGTATACGAAGTCGAACGCACCCCTCCTTGTCCTGGATTTTTCCCTTGACGGCCTCGATGGAGTCGGAAGACTCCACCTCGAGGGTGATGGTCTTACCCGTGAGGCTAACACATTGGTCAATATCGCTGCAGCCTGAGTCTCTTCCTAATCGCAACTCACGTCTTAACGAAAATCTGCATCCTAGAAGACAACGACTGTCAGAACTCTGTGCAAACGACGGTGGTCAACGTTACTCACTTTACAGATGCTTCTGTCTGTCCAACGAGCTGAACGGTGGAGTCGTCGACAAAAGCGAAACCTGTCGTATGAGAAAAAGTTTTGCGAAGGGACCTGGCTATATAGCTCGGCAACTCCCGCTGTGTTGTTGGCCCGTGCGCATCAGAAAATAAGGTTTGTGATGCTAGAGTATTTTGGTTGCGCAATTTAAACCGATTTCTGCCAAATATTTGAGCTCCACTCGGGAATTTTTTGGTCGAGGCGCGCGGGAAATGCCGGTAACGAGATTCCAGATCTGAGACGCGTCGCGAGACGTCGCCGCCGTTGGTGTAAGCAGTCGACATGCCTGTCATGGTCACGACATGAGCACTATTCACAGCAAGCGTCGAAAGGCCTTGCTGGGTCTCTTGCCTATGCTTACAGAGCCTCCATTAGTCCCACACAATAATATCCTTCCGGCTGCATTTAATACTGTCTCACAAGATTCGTATTCAGAGTTTGAAGAATTCTCGTCTGTCGTTCGGAATCAGAAACGTCCGCGTCCACTTCGTAGTGGATGTCGTGTTACTTGGGATTGGCTGGAGCAGCTGGATGATCGCGAGTGCTTATGGAGATTTAGGTACGTTCAGTAGTAAGCACATTTATAGTGTTTGCGGCGAGTTAACCTCTACCAATAGATTCACCGCTGCAGAGATAGCAATCCTAGTTGATGCCATGCAAATCCCTGACCCTTTCCATACTTCCGATCACTCCTCATTTCCAGCGGTCGAGGCATTTTGCTTGCTATGTGCACGATTGCGCTCCTCCGGTGACATCTACGATCTCACGCAACACTACGATCGCTCCTGCGGGGCCGTATCCTTGCTTGTCAACGAGCTGTCAATGTGGCTTGATGCACGTTGGCATTTCCTCCTCGATTTCGATTCCAGTGGTATACTGTCCACGGAATCATTCAATCATTACGCACGTGCTGTCCACGAAGCCGGCTGCCCCGTACATACCATCGCCGGCTTCATTGACAATACCATTCGCCGTGTCTGCCGTCCTAGCTTGTTCCAACGGCAGGCATACAACGGACACAAGAAGTTTCACGCACTTAAATTCCAATCAGTCGTTCTCCCAAACGGACTAATTGGGCATTTGTACGGTCCTGAGGAGGGGCGGCGCAACGACAATCACCTTCTTGCCGTCAGTGGCTTGATCCCGAACCTACAGCGGTTTGCTGTACAGGAGGGATCTAATGAAACGCAACCGCCGCAAGAGCGATATCTGCAGATCTACGGGGACGCAGCATATAGTTGCACGAATCATATCATGGGTCCATTTATTGGACTTGATCAATGCTCTACGGGAGAACACTGGTGGAACAAGGCGATGAGCCCACTTCGGCTCGTCGTCGAACACGGCTTTAGTATAGTCATCGGCCAGTGGGCTTTTTTAAATGCCTACTGGAAACACCGCATTTTCGCCTCTCCCATAGGATCATACTACTTTGTTGCAGTTTTGTTAACCAATGCTTCGGACTGTCTTCGCCCCAATAGAACTGCAAGGTTTTTTTCTTGCATGCCTCCTGATATATACGAGTACTTCCATTAATACTAGAGCGCAGTAGAGTCTAGTACTACTGTAGTAGACATGCATGTACATGAATTATTCTGTATATATTGTAGAATTACGTCAAAGTCTTACGCAAAAGCACGAGAAATAACTTCTAAATACCGAGCGTGAACACGCTCATACGTGGCACATAACTCCCTCCCCATAGTTGTGTTATCATTGATAGCCTTCACTACGTTCTCTTGATGGATGCGGTCACGTTCAGCAACCTCCTCAGCTCGACGTGAGTTGGCTTCAAGAAGATCTCGGATATCTTCATCAACAGCCCTGCGTCGTCGTTTAGATGAGGTGGCAGGAGAGTGAGGTGTGTCGAAGTCTTCGTGCTCATCATCAATATCTCCAGTCGTATTCTCGTCGAAGTCTTGCTCGGTTTGTCTTCGCTTCCGTGATGTCCGTATTGCTGCATCTCGTATTGCAGCGCCTCCACGTTGATCTTCGTCCTGTTGCTATGTGCCCGTGAATACCGTGAGATGGAGTCTTTCCGAAGCTGCACACTTATATACGCACCTTCTTTGTCTGAGCGGTCTTTTCTGCACTTGTCTGCTCAGCCTTCTCCCGTGCCTCGCATGCTTGGTCAAGCAGTGCACCAAGGATGAACCCTTCAGTGCTATCTAACATTGCTCGGATTTGTCGCATATCATTGGCGCACGTCCTCGGTAACTCCTGTTTCTCGCAGCGCATTGTGAGTCTTACGGCTGGCAATGACAGGTGATGCATGATGGCGGAGAACTTACTCGATCATCAGTATGGTAATCCAACATCGCTTTGGCTTTATTTCGGAGCACCTGGCTCGACATTCCCACACCACACCCACACTCCTGTAGTTCTCGAAGGACTGCTTTCCAGGTTGACTCCTTCTGACCGTGCTTTGCACTAATGTTGTACAGGGCCCGGCTTGGGCTCAAAGCCCCGGCTTGGGCCCGGCTTTGGTTGGCTTGGGCTTACCGTGAGCTCAAGCCGAGCCCGAAGCCGTTCGAAGCCCAAGCCGCAGGCCGGGCTCGGGCTTGAGCCGCGGCTCGTTATATTGTGTACCGCCGCAGAGTGATATATATACTAGCTGCACTTACTATGTTCTACAACTTGAATATTCACAGAACAACGTGTGCGCTGGGTTTGAGGCGGAAGCGGCGGCTCAAATAGAAAGGTAGACTTGCGTGATAGACTTTTGAATGGAGCTGTTCAAAGGACCATATAGCTGTAATAATGGCATAAGTCGTTCAATGTGATCCAATGGAATAGAATCAATGTGTACATCCAACTCACTCTCGTCAACAAATGAGCCAGATCGAACGTATTGGACACCGCGGTCGGCTGGCCTTGGCTTTACCGGAATATAACAGAATTAAAGCATACTTCTTCAGGCTGCAGCCTGTGCCGCCACCACCATGAACAGACTGACGTTTCTTGATGCCGAAATTGGGGGTACAACAACGAAGTTTGCAGATGAGTAGAACTTTCGAGAGGGTGAAACGAGGTGTCTACATGCTACGCCTGTTGAATACAGGGATCATTCAAGTCACAGTGAAGGAGGGTCACGCACCTGGAACACATATAAGTACACCTGGTTTTCTGGACGTGGCACAAACTTGAGAGGCTGAGTCTCCGAGTGACCGAGCCAGCCGTCGGATTTTCGTTCATGTTCTATAAAGCCAAATAACCGGTCATGCTCGTTACTGAGCAGGAGCACCTCTTGTTAGCTAATCGGAATGCCTTACATGTCGACTTAGGCTCTAATGAACATGCCGGCGCAATGGTAAGCATCGTTGAGGGATCGTTCAGCGACAGCGTGTGCCAGATATGTGTCAGCCTGAGCGAGCAAGCCTTGAGTGTTGTGAGCGACCTTTTCTTTAGCCCAGTCAGCCTCAGCATGTGCAAGCTCGTGAAGAAACAGTAAGAGGGACATACATCACAATTGGCACTTTGACCACTCGACGTCACTTACGTTCAAGTTTGACATTCCTGGTGCATGTTCGCTCGTCAGATTTCCCAGAACCCGTCTCAGGCTCAACGTTGTGATGGTCTTGGTTGAAGCTCGCCATCTTTGACGTTGTCGCAACGCCGTCATGGTCCAGTTGCATTGTCGAGATCCCTCGGATTCTGTGTGATTGCAATTGTGATTGGTTCCAGTTTCGAAGCCATAACTTCTTCGGGCTAAAGTACAGAATGAGATTGACTCGGAACTGACAGGTAACGTTGAGCCCATTCAACATGATTTGACATGATCTCAGGGGACGGTTATCAATGGTCACAACTGAAGTAAGAGGAAGGCCATTAGCTTTGGCCAAGGCTCCGAGTCAGCGACGGTCAACGAGAACACTCACCGGTGTCAGTGGTCTGAGCTGCCAGCCTTGGTCATTGAAAGGGCCACGCGTCGTCACAATGATGAGTATTCCATGACAATAGACCAGTAATCTCATATTTTACAAACAACAGACCCTGTCGCAGTACAACATACTCCATTGTTTGTGCAACTTGAAAGCCCTGGCCTGAAGGCCCGGCTTGGGCCTGCAAGATGATAGGCCGAGCCGTAGGCCGCAACAAGCCCACTACTAGGGCCCGGCTTGGCCCGGCCTATATGGGCCCGGCTTGCAGGGCTTGCGGGCTTCGAGCCGGGCCATGCACATCATTACTTTGCACCGTAAGGGTTGTGCTTGATAATGAGTCGCAGAATATGGTAGAGTTCACGGCGAGAGCTGTGCTTTGATCGATCGTCTTGAGCATCAGGGCCGAAGTTAGGTGTGCCCGACCGAACGGATTCTGATGTAGGCGTTGCAGGATTTGAGATATTAGTTTCGCCACTAGGTGTGCCATAATCTGAGTGGTTGTCAGAGATAGTGATACTAGTTCTACAGTTCATGATACAAAACATACCACAACTGAGTTGTGGACTGTTAGACAGCTCCTCGTGGTTATCGGGGCCTGCTAGGGTAGTATCGTTTGAAGAGATGCTTGCGCGATGCTGCATTGCAGGTCTGAGCATCACTCGGGACGGGTCAAAGGCATAACCAGATGCAAAATAGCTAGTAGTAAAGGCAGACATTTTTATTGGCAGACGACAGTGGTGGAACGGTCGTAGAAAATAGCTAGAGGGATGAGTACGCCTACTCAGCGACGGGCCAATATTTATGGGCGCCCGATGCACCACAACGCGCCACACGGAAAAATCCGACTACAGCGCCCATAGAGAAAAAAACGTTTTAAACATGCAACCAAAATACTCTGCTGCTGACAAATTCTAGCTCCGCTTCGCGAACGTCCGAGAGACGCGTCTTGTTACATGTGTCACGCGTAAGTTACACGCGACCGTGACCTCGACGACCTCGACGCGTTCTCTCATTTACCGACACAGCAAACGAAATTTAGGGAATAATCAAAATAAATAACTTCGTTCAAGATGGATTCAGAAGATGTTGTGATGGAGGAGGAAGCACCAAAGTGGCCGACAGCGAAGGGAAAGGGAAAGGCCAAGGCGGTGGAACAGGTGGACGTAGCGGCGGAGGCAGAGAACTTGCCATGGTGAGTGACTTCAATGGCATAGCTGGAATATGCTCTAAGTGTCACGCTTAGGGTTGAGAAGTATAGACCGGTCACGCTCGACGACGTGGTCTCACACAAGGATATTACAAGCACAAGTACGTGGTTTGTAGTCCACTAACAATCCTTACTGGAACTGACAAAGATATGTAGTTGAGAAGTTTATTGAAAAGAATAGACTACCACATTTGTTATTCTATGGACCACCGGGTACAGGAAAGACATCTACCATTCTCGCAGTGGCACGCCGAATATATGGCGCAGACTTTCGGAAACAAATACTAGAGGTGCGCCACCACGCCTAACCACATCATACTTGTAACCAACATCCACCCGAGCTAAACGCCTCAGACGACCGCGGCATAGATGTCGTCCGCGAACAAATCAAAAACTTCGCCGAAACCCGCACCCTCTTCTCCAAGGGCTTCAAACTCATCATCCTGGACGAAGCTGACATGATGACCACAGCCGCCCAAGCCGCCCTCCGCCGCGTGATCGAGCAGTACACGAAGAACGTGCGGTTCTGCATCATCTGCAACTACGTGAACAAGATCGTGCCTGCCATCCAGAGTCGGTGTACCCGTTTCCGGTTCTCGCCCCTGCCCATCACGGAGGTGGAAAAGAGGCTGAACACGGTGATCGAGGCCGAGAAGTAGGTGGTGTTCGCGTTGATATCCTGGAATAGAAGGCTGATCGTGTTGGGTTGTAGTTGCAAGCTTACGGAGGATGGACGCCAGGCACTGCTGAAACTTTCCAAGGGAGACATGCGACGCGCGCTGAATGTCCTTCAGGCCTGTCATGCGGCATACGATCTGATAGGAGAGACGGAAGTGTATGACTGCACAGGTACACCGCAGCCCGCGGACGTCGCTACCATTGTGAACTCTATGTTCTCAGACGAGTTTACGACATCCTACAAGAGTTCGTTGTTCTTTCTTACTTCAAATCTTGTGGTGCCTATCTCTGATCTATCAAACAAACAGTGATATCAACGTTGAAGACGGAACGCGGCCTCGCACTACAAGACCTACTGAACGGGGCATACGAATACATCGAAGAGCTCGAGTTCAAACCGCACGCCCGGATCTACCTCTTGGACTTCCTAGCCACCACAGAGTACGTTCATCTGTCTCACACTTCTTATCAACCCACCCATCCCAGATTGACTGTGTACTAACTATGGTGTGGCCTGGTGTAGACATCGACTGGCTGCCGGTGGGAACGAGAAGATCCAGCTCACTGCGCTCCTCGGGGCGTTCAAGAACGCCGTCGAGCTATCTCAGCGAGGGTGAATTATTCGCGTGTGCATACATCGACTAATTGCTATCACTATCAAATTTTATACCCTGCACTGATCACCCTAGACGCGAATCCCACTTCCCGATCGACTCTCCCAACAACCACCTTGTCCCACCCTTCTCCTCTCGAGAGAGAATCAAACTCCACGTATCCTCCGACTCACCACCCGGTATACGCTGCTGCTGTCGCTTCGTATTTGGTCCAACGTACGTGATTGGAGATTGTAAGACTGCGTGACCTGTGACGGATACTAGGGGGACTGCATGTCTGTGTCTATTGTCGTTTCGGTCAGGTAGAGTGAGGGTGTGAGAGAGATATGTAAGGACTGAATGAAGTTAGGATAACGTACTTTTCTGTGGTAATTGTGTCAAGCACAGAATGTAAGAACGACCGCGGGGTGAACCCATTCCAGCGCATATGTACGAGGTCACCGCGTGTCGACCCGTCGGGAGGCTCGTATACTGCGATGTATGGATCTGGTGTGTCTGTGGTTTGTAGCCTATCATCCGAACATCATCAGTACGCGAGTCACTCGCTCTTGAGGTGAGAGTAAGTAAATGCATACCTCTGTGATCCCAAACTAGCCAATCCAACCCACTCAAACAAAGCCTCAAGCTCATCTTCAAGTTCCCAGTCCTCTCCACCCTCTGTAGGTAGCCGAGCCGGCGGAACATAGACGTTTTGCATACTTCTCACTGTAGGTTTTACAATGCGAGCTTCAACACCATCTGGCGAGCCGCTTTGTGTTGGCGTTATACCGCTACCGAGATAGTATACGACATCCCAAGATCCCCTCTGTTCATCCCACGCCTTAAACGAGCTCTTTAACTTCGGTGTGAGGTCTGTTAGTTTTGACAGTGGGTATCTGTAGTCTGCACCAGAGAACTCATTTAGTAGAGGGCTTCCTCATAACTTGGGGTATGGGAACTCGCATTTGATATCACGGTGCTCCCTCCAAGGCAACGAAGTCCCTTCCCCGAGGTTGAATCGCTGCCATGTATCTTCGCTCGTTGAGATGGTGAGCGTTTCGCCGTCGAAGCACCAGCTGTCGGTGGATGTGGGGCTGGGGAGGCCGATGGCTGCTAGCGTCCTGTTTAGCATTGAGACCGTGAACCAAGACTTCTGAGGAGAAGGGTAAGAAGTATATTCACCTGTCATGACCATCGTCATCTGTGGTGGAAAGGATCTCGAATCGGTGGTCGGTCACGAATTGGACGAACTCGGAGAGGGTCCAGCGTCGTCGATAGTATACCAGCTCTAGCTTCTCTAAGTCCTTCTGCAGTTCTGCTCCGGAGGGTAGAGGAATTACAACGTCTAGCTTTGAAAATAGGTACATAGTGAGAGTTCAACTTCACTGTCAGCGTAATAATGTTTGGTTGAAGAGGACTGACCTGTTGGGTGAAGGGGCGCGTCGAGACTAGCTTTTCGAGGATGTTCTGCTTTGAGGAGGAGGATTCCGCTAGTTCCCCGGTGGAGTAGAGAGTACGCTTTGGAGCTGATGTGGGTGATTTCATTTTGCTGTCTTCAAGCTCGAAGTACGAGTCTGTGTACTAGTCTGGACTATGGGAGCTTCGGCGCCGGCCCACTGATACTACTATCCCACTGTAGTACTAGAGTCTCGTAAGCCGAGGGTTTTATGACCTATTTCTGTTCAGCGACTTCAATACCACCTTGAGCCATGACTTACGTACTTATAACACTTCACTGCAGTGCGGGCCTCACCAATGAGTGGTGGAAGTTGCACTTCAAGTCGATTCGGCTTCAAAGCCGAAAGATGATGTTTACGTTTGTAGGTCCACCCAGGCAATCATCAATCCTCTTTGCACTTGACCATGACCACCTCACCTCCGCCCTAACCGACGCGTTATCTTTCTCATTTTTAAACCTATTTTATGCTCCTCAGACCTCTCTTAAGTACCTCGACTTTGCTCAGTAGGACTCGAATCCCAAGCTTCATTGCCAGTGCATCGATTGGACGTAGAACGATGACTATCGAAGCTGGGGACATACAAGTCCTCGAATCTGTCGCTGCATACAGAGAATGGCGGAGGAAAGCATACGAGGAGAAGAAATCTGTGGGATATGTGGCTACTATGGGTGCGCTGCATGAAGGACACGCGTCGCTCGGTGTGTAATACTAATAATCCACTATAATCGTACCATTTCTAACATCTTTCTCTTTTTACGCAACAGTTCGAAAGTCGCTGGAGGACAACGACCTCACCGTCGTTTCCATCTTTGTCAACCCAGCGCAGTTCGCTCCTCACGAAGACCTGTCGACCTACCCACGTACCCTCCCGCACGACCTCACAGTCCTACGCTCCCTCTCCGTCCCAGCACCCAACCCTCTCTCATCCTCAGGTCTCCCCATCACACGAACACCCAATGCAGTCTTCCTCCCATCGGTCCAGGATATGTACCCGTCAGGCATCTCCCAGGACGTGTCGACACAAAAGGGTACCTTCGTCGAGGTGAAGGGTTTTAGCCATCAGATGGAGGGAACGACGCGTCCTACGTTCTTTAGAGGCGTGGCGACCGTCGTGACTAAGTTATTCAATATTATTGAGCCTACGCGGACGTATTTTGGCCAGAAGGATATTCAGCAGGCTCTTTTGTTGAAGAGGCTCACCAGGGACTTGCTCATGTCGCATCCGTCACCCGAGAACCTCTTCATTGTGCCTACAACTCGGTAAGTGTCACCCACTCGCTTTCTATCATATTCGCGGTGATACTTATGAGTTATTTGACCTTCAGTGATCCGTTCACCCACCTCGCACTGTCCTCCCGGAACGCCTACCTCACATCCTACGAACGGAACTACGCCGCACCTACCCTACACGCCGCCCTCCAAGCCGTCCGCGCCGCCTGGGAGCATACCACCTCATCACCTTTGACAAAACGCAAATGCATCGCCCGCGCCCGCGATCTCGTTGAAGAACAGGCTGAGACTCTCGCACATGCGTACCCCAAGGTTGAGATCAAGCTGGACTACATAGAGATGAACGACCCGGAGACGTTTGATGTTATACCGGACGACGTGAGTAGGAAGACATGGGAGGCGGAGGGCAGAGAGGGACGGCCGGTGATTNTGTGGGTGGGTGAGACGAAGACGAGGTTGATTGATAATATCATACTTGGGGATAAACAGTCATTGGGTATATTGGAAGTATCATAGGCACCCAAACGACGCTTGGGTGTAGCGTATCGAAACAATTGGACAGGCAACAACAGATTCGATTGTGTTTCTTGTTGTCTTCTCAGAATAGCGTCTCGGAGAGATGAGGAAGAGATCGCCTTATCCTGGCTACGCCAGAGGCCCTGATGTTGCTTGGTGCTGTGGAATTTCTTCGGCAGGGATCAGCGTTACTCTAGCGTGCCAGTGGGTTATGTATGATATTCGAGAGGGTTGTGTAGAAACGAGCGGGCGAAAGACAAATAATATGGATCCGGTACGTACCGGGTGTGCTCGCGAAGCGACATTCTCAGTCAGTCGGGCGTGTCAATATAGCAGCGTGAACATTACTTAATTACAGGCGAGTATCTAGTACAACCCAGTGCAGCGTTCTCCCGACATGTAATGCACGGAGTCTTGAACGTTTGAGCAGTGATCATGACAGAAACGCCGCAGCCTGCCTTCTTGGACAAGCTTGTCTACAACGATGATATTCTCTTATCTTCCAACACTTGGTGAAATGCTCCGAATTCGATTTCTGACATCTGAGACAGCAAGAGTGAGGGCCAGTAATGAAGGAAGCTAGCTGGGATGAAGGCAAAGGGACCACTAACGTTATAATCCGCTAAGTCACTACGGAGGCTGTTGTTTGCTTGATCGATTGAGAACATACTAAGGTACACATGCTGTCAGCAGTGGATACTGAGAACGGCAGGCATGATGAGGGGCTTGAAGAGGCTATTTATTCGAAGGCATGATAAGTATATTATTTATTCGAAGGCCTGATAAGTATACGCAGTTACAGCAAGCCAACAATGTGTGACTATAGACGTGAGTGTATGCTTACTGAGTAAGTACTGAGAGGGCCGCCGGCCGTGACGGCGCAACACTGTATGTCACAGGATGACACGACGTTACGCGAGGTCACGAAAAGGCAAAAAGGCAGAATAAAACAAAGATAGAGCGGAGAAAAAAATACAAAAAAATAGTGTACAAAAGTTAACACATAGAGGAGTGTTTTGAGATTCAGAAACTACAGAAAAGCGCGAGTTTGGGCAGCTTTTTGACGCGGTAAAGAAGAAACGACGATTTTGCGAACGGGGTGTTTGGTCTTATTTGTTCTTCCCGAACGACAGGCGGACGGGCCCTATCTCGTGTTAATCAAGTATGCTCGCTTCGCTCGCAATTACCGTACAATGCAATGACCTACTGCGACACAGTCCAGTGATTCCCTCCAGGTTCCTGTCGTATCCCTTCGAACTATCTCTACTGGACAAGTAGCTTAAGGTTAGTCGATAATTATGCATCACCGCAGATTTACTGAAGCATCCCTCACCACTTAAATTTATTTGATATGCCAGTGAAATTTGGCATCTGCATAGTCTTTACTCAGAACGACCGTCGTATCCTGGAGACGGGGATTAGGCATGCTCTGGACATGGGCGACCGATGTTACTCCACCTTCTCATCATCGCTGGCAGCACCCAACATCCATTCAGTGTGGCCGTCTAGTTTGATACTGCCAGTAAAGAAGGATTCGTGATGAGAGTTATTGTGGGCAGCAATCAACAGGCTGTGAGCGAGATGACTCACGCATACTTCTCCTTCTTCTCTGATGCCTCTGTTTCCACTGGCACGATCTCCCATTTCGTTACGTTCAAGCCGTTGGAGGTGTCAGGCTCCTTGCTCAATAGTTCTGTTTCTTTTGTGCTCTTGGTTAGCTGCACAGTGTACGTCTCGGTAACGCCTTGGTCTCTCTTCGCGAACAACATCTGGTCTACTGATGTTTCCGTATCTCCAGTTGCACCGGCATTTCCGAGTCCTCTTATGTTGCACTTCGAGCCAAATTCAGTTGGAGCTCGACTCAATCTGCCTCACTGCCTTGACGCACTGCACTGTAGATAAATCTCACAGCCCAAGAACAACCACTACGAGAATAGGAGCTCGCCGGAACAGGCAGCGGGGATTCCTCTTCCACTGGACCACTGGACCAAACGGTCGTTTTCCCATCCACAGCTCGCTAATACCACGGGGGCCGCCATGATCGCGGAGCAAAGCTAGTGAACAAAAATAAAGCCACATCTGCGTGTTGGCGTTGAGTCTCTCACTGTTCACGATGTATTACGCTGCCAGTGGGGGACATTGGGCACTGACAATTGACCCCGATCGCAAGCATTTGTAGCGGGAGACCTGGAGGGCTCGAGCGCCTCGACTTACACATTTCCATCATATCAGGAAGTTCTACATCATGCATATGTCCTATTCTACATCCTCAAAAGTCATCATCAGGAAATAGGGCCACACTAGCACTAGTTCGACACTCTGCCACCCAGGGTGTGAGGTAAACGTTCGTTCCTGTGGTGAGTCTCAGGGGGTACATAAAGGATGTCATGGGATAGTGCCAGACCGGTGCCACCACTCGTACAGAGTCTCATCCAAGAGTCAACTACATGGCCAGCTCCTCCCAAGCTACCGATGCTACTACAATATTCATATACAGATCATAGTATGTTGATTCACTACTATCGAACAATGTCGATTTACCGATATACAACGTCGTTGCCAGCATGATCCAAGACTGGATCTTGGCGGCATCCACTGGTGGGTTGCTCCCGAGTGTATTATTACAACATTATGAATACGTTGATGTCCAGCGGTGTATTGCTACGAGTGGATTATAACACTCGCTCAGGAGAAGGAGCGGATTTGGGCCAGGCAGTGGTCCCTGTTCACCTGGATCTTCGCCGCGACCCGGTACTGCATGTTATTTACCGTTATTCTACTCGTCTGGCCCGCTCAGACTCATCCGGTATGTACTCCTAAGGAACTGGATTTGTTATAGCACTGACTATCGCTTATGCAGAGGTAACGAAACCATTTATCTTGCCATAAACACGGACTAATAAGTCTATAGTTGCGTTTGGAAAATGCAACTGAGTCATGCCTTTCTACTGCTGCAAGTCCTTGCTTCAGCATGTGAGACTGTATAATAATATTCAACGTACAGGCTGTAGCTAATTGTGTTCATACTAAAGCATTTACAGCGTTGCGTGTGTACGGAATCTCTGGCAAAAACAAGTGGGTTTCTAGCTTGGTTTTTTTGTGTAGTGCTGTCCCCGTAGTCACAAATATGGTCAGTCAAACATCCTTTCCATATGTTCGATCATACTGACAAAACTCCAGGTGCTATACATCCGAACCGTTCCATTACTTGTGCCTGTCACCCCGGGCCGTATCGAATGCGTTGCATTTGACCCTCTGACACAAGGTGCTATTTTAAGGTGCGTTGTACGTATGTATGATTCTACAGCAAATATAATGACCATGGCATCAGATGTGTGTATTCAAGAGAACCTGCGCGTAGATTGCTCCGGTCGCTCATCGTTGATTTTATGTGCTACAGTATCATTGAGTACACATATTGTGCTTATTGTGGCAGATGTCATTGCCCTTCAAGTAACATGGCGCAGAACCATTGAAGCCGTGCGGGCAAGATCGATCCTCGGCAATGCATTCACCTTAAGTCAATCCCTGCTGCGCTTTGGTCAGTATCGATGCATATGTCTATGTCCCCCTATAACTTACAAAGATCTGTGTCACAGGCATATTTTTCTTCCTGTGAGCTTGCTTTGTTTCATCAACACTTCGTAGCAGACCTCAACCAGAGACTTCAGAGCCTTACTTCTGCTCAATATCATCCAAGTTTTGGCCAATAACGTTGTACGTTAAACCTCCCGTAATTGACACCGTCCCTCAGGCTCATGCCTTTCGATCTGTAGCCCTCCTTCCTTTCTTTGGCCCTAGCAAGCTCTTTCTTCACGCCGTTCGTTATTATTCCGCCCTCTGAATATTTTGGTACGCGACTCATGCTTCTTCAGATTCAGCTCTATCGTTGTTTGTCGATTCATGCTGAGCCTGCGGAAGGCGGGCGAGCAAGCCAAGAGTTCCAGTACCGGCACAGAAAATCTCGGATCCATGCGATTTGCCTCTGCTACGCTCGCTCGAGACTTCGGAGACACGTGCATGGACGCGAACGATGATCTAAGCTTGACAAGGCCACCAGAGTTTGCCGAAGACCCAGCTGGAGGCTTGCGCGATGACAATGAAGGACTGCCTGGAGGGTCTGGTACGACCTGTCTGGAGTGATACTTCTGCTATCCCAGCGGTGAGTGTCCTGAGAGCAAACTTTAACAACTAGTATTAGTGATGATGCCTAATCATGGTGTACTCCGTATGTCAGGAAGGCCGCACGCCGTGATGATTACATTGGATTGATGAATTATGATCCTTTGTACTATTGAGGCCCTCGTCTTCGAATCTGATTCTTCTTGTTCTCATTTATTAGAATACACATTTGGCTTCTCGTCTGCATTACTCTGTTTTAAGACTTCACGGCCACTTCGGCTAAGAATCTTCAAGCTCTCTGTGCTATCAGTTTTTTATCGCGCTTTGACTAGTATGGCGGCCCAGTAGAGCTTATATCATATACGAATTGTACCTCTACCCACGTATACTATCACCTCCCAACTACTATACATCCTGCAACAGATAATGCGTGAGTCGAACACATGCTCTAAATTGATGATAATGCTCTCCTGACCCCGTTTCCCAGAGTGCACACCTTCGTCCACAGCCGATACTGGTACTACCTAGTAGCCGCCTGATACCGTCTTCAAGCTCCTCGCATGGTCATTCCGTTACAAAAATAGCAGGGTGATGTGGGTATTGTCCCTACCGTAGCCGAACAATCAACTCTCAGCTGTGAGTAATTGCTTGACTGGATATAGATAGCGATGAGCAAGAATGGCATTTCATAAGACTAGGAATCTCGATGATACATCAGCAGTCATAAGATCTGGATGCTTCGCCCGAGTCAGTTACGTAGTCTGCGATAACCAATTGGAGTTTAGCGGTAGGGAGGAACTACGTGACAACTTGAGGGTATATCCAGACGAAATGTCGCAACGATTATGACGGTGAGTGGACACGGTGCAGTTGAATCTTCCAATGATTGTTAGTGTCCGAACTAATGGCGGCTGCAGTGATTTTCGGTGGCTGAAAAAGTATATCTCGTCGATTACTCGTGCATGTAATGAGATCAGAATACTCGCGGTAACTGAGCTGTCCGGTCCCAACGCGATCGTATTGGCAACATTTGGTTTGATACTGATAAAATAGCGAGAAAATGATGAGCTCAATTAGGCGGCAACTAGGGCAAAGACACCTCCAGGTTACTCACATTATTCCTCCTGTGCCCGGATCCACCGCACTAAACATGAATCCTGATCTGTCGGTCTCATCCCCACCCAAGGAAACCACCATATTGCCACTGGTTTCGGATGTTTTGATAAGCATCCAAGTGCCTGGTAAAGGCTCTCCGCTAGCACCCATGTGGAACGAGGTTACCCATCTTATGTAGTAAATTTGATTTACGGCTCCTGCTGAAAGGTCTAGAGCTGGCTCAATGGCCCACTGTATCACAAAAAAGGAGCAAATACGAAAAGAAACGTGGATAAATATTCCAACAGCCACAGATGAAGAGTTAGGTAGAACGCACAGTGTGGGGAACCCCCGATAAGATGATTGCATCGCCATCGCGGGCTACAAACCCTTGACTGGTAATGTGTTGGATAGAACAGAACGAGACTGAGGGTTCCGTCTCTGGCTGTTGAGACATGATGAGAGATCTGAGAGAGCTAGAAAGAAAGATGTGGGGATTTAGCAGTTTGAAAATAGAGGAACGTGCGCACGGCGCCCTATATAGGCGACGAGAATCTTGCATGCACTCCTGATTTAAAAGCACACGTCGTTAGTAGCAATGTCTTCGTAGCCGTAAGCATACTTCCTGCATGGTACTTCTACAAGAGAAGGTTCGCTGTCTATGCTGGAGAAGAACAGGTTCTCGTGAGCTTGAAGGCTTAGAAGTACAGTATTGGACTGTCACATGCGCGCAATGTGTCAGCGGTGTATACTATCAAGGGATATTCATACCATCCAAGCCGCTCACTGAGCTCACAGTGATAGCATTCAAGAATTCAAGATAACGACGGTCCAACAAGAGGCCGCTGGTCGCCATATGCTCTAGTTTCAATGACATGAGAAAAATTGGTCCTGGGAGCTGGATAGCCTGACGGTCAGCTGAGCGTATAAGTACGACAAGGTATTTTCATTACGAGAGTTTACCAAGCAATGTTCAGTATTCGAGCAGCCCGTGGGATTTGGGCCTGTCAGCAGCCGTAAGCCATATCGAATTGATAGGTGGAAAAGGCTATGGAAGCAGACGTACGCGTCATGCTTATACATTGCTCGCATTGGGTAGTACAGTGCATATGTACCGAGCTTGAGGTGTATTGTCGCTGTGGTCTACGTATTCTGCATGTGTACATAAGCCAAGTTTCCAAAGATGTGAAGACTTTCCATCGGGTCCCGCCGTCGATCGTTAGACGTCTACCTCGTCCCCTGAAGCCGTGCTGGAAGCTGTCTTGATGCAAACCGACGCTCAGGATCTAAACCTTCATGAATCAGGAGGTATGCCAATATCTCAACTGCATTCGCTGACGGGAATTTCGGTTTCTCGTAACTTGACTGGCATGCGCAAGTACTGATAGTATGTGGACATGGCACTGGCCATGTTACTCATACTTCTATTCCGAGGCACGAGGTATATAGAGGCTGGTTCACGAGCCTACTCATACTCGAGCTGACCAGCAGCTGGCAACCGTGAGTGACCAGTTGATCACCTGTGCTCAAGATTCAATTCGCTTACCATACTTAGAACATAATTGAAGAAGTGAATGCCAACCACAGGCATGCTCAGCGAGGTGCTGTAGTAGCTGCTAAGATTGAAAACGGCGTCTATTAGAAAGGGCCGTATGATCGTGATTCGGGAGCTCAGCGCTCAGCGCTCAGGTTAGGTTTTATCCCATGTGATAACACGCGGCGATTACCCCAGACGAGGTCGACTTACGCTGATCCACCAAGTGTTCACCTCGACCACGACGATGAACAGGCCCGAGCCCCCGTCGGTGCTACAAACCCCAGGATTTGCTCACTACAATCTTGCCTGGTCTCCATTCCACAGCTCACGACTTGCAGTTGCTTCTTCAGCGAACTATGGCTTGGTGGGCAACGGAAGGCTACATCTCACGTCGGTAGGAGTTCCACCGGGTTTGCCTCCAGGGCAGCCTATCTTAAACCTGGATAAACAGTGAGTGGTCATCAATCAATGTAGGAAGTGTACTTAACCAGATGAAGATATGATACCCAGGACGGACTGTACGATGTTGCATGGTCAGAGGTCCATGAGAACCAGCTCGTCACTGGATCGGGAGATGGCTCTATCAAGCTTTGGGATGTTATGATCAATGTATGTTACAGATCTAAAAACGTGTATACCCAGTGCGAACTCATCAGTAATGCAAGAGTTCATAGGACCTGCCGATTCGTGCTTGGCACGAGCATACTCGAGAAGTCTTCTCCGTAGACTGGTCTAATATCAAAAAAGACCAGTTCATATCAGCTTCATGGGACGGCACTGTGAAGCTCGTACGCTTCCATTATCTCTGTTCTTGCTACTCGCCCGTTCTGACTATGTACTAGTGGACTCCTGAACGGCCGCGATCAATAACATCCATACAAGCCCATTCAGCATGTGTTTACCAAGCTCTATTCTCGCCGCATCAACCTGAAATCCTTGCCACATGCTCCACCGACGGTACACTCAAGATATTTGACCTCCGCACTCCCAGTTATGCCCCAACAACCAACAGCTTTACGAACCCCACTGCAGCCGCAGCACTAACTGTCCCAGCGTCGGGAACGGAAATCCTGTCTCTTGATTGGAATAAATACAGACCATTCACGCTCGCTTCTGGTGGCGTTGATAAGCTGATCAAGGCTTGGGATTGTCGCATGGTTAAACTCGCTCCGGATGTAGCTTCGCAGCAGATGCAGCAGGTGGGAGGGATCTGTGAGAGCCAGATGGCAGGCCATGAGTGGGCGGTGAGGAAGGTGCAATGGAGTCCTCATAGGCCAGATGTACTTGCAAGTGCAAGCTACGATATGACTTGCAGGGTGTACGTGTTTGCATGCAATCATTCCGCTCTCGAGCTGATCGACTATCTCGTATAGGTGGTCAACGAATATGACTGGGGACGGAAGGGGGAACTTGTTGTACATTCATGACCCGCATACCGAGTTTGTCGTGGGGTGTGCGTGGTCACTATATACAGAGGGTGTGCTTGCGAGCTGCAGCTGGGACTGCAGAGTAAACGTTTTCCGGGTGTAATGTACAGGTACGTTTCATCAGTTTCCTGGTAGCTTGGCTATTGACTGCTCCTTTCACGATAGAGATATTTCAGATGTATATCATATTATCAATCAATTGACCCACAAGAAGAAGCGCCTCAGTGACTGCAAAAAGCGACGGGATCATCCATGAACAATACTGGTATGTGTGGAAACGAGCCGAGAGCCTGATGCCTCATGTCTGCATATCTCCGTCTACTTGTCCAGTAGATTTCTCATGCATGTGGCAGTCGTCAACAATCGAGACCAGGCACGGTCGCAAAATTGGCCAACGCCACAACGAAATGAAACTCCACAATCTCGTTCGCTCCAGTATACATACTGTACCTCATGCGAACGGTCCGTTCTGACCAGCTGGATGTAGCCGTGAATTTGCAAGTGAGTTCATTACACGCCACGTGCAGATTCATCCCGACTTCGTATTTGATTTTGACAACATCTACCAGCACGACGTTCGTTCTACAAATACAATCCATATTGAAAGCTATCGTCATTGTGGCCTAGTGAACACAACGTGTCGTGCAGTTCTCGCCGCTGGAAGGCTTCTTTATCTCCGTGTGTTGCTGAGCGACGTCACTCATTGTGAGTCTTTCGCTCTCGTCATCTATGTGCTGACCTCTGGTTGAGAATCCCGGTGCAATGTTGAGTCGTCGGAAGCCCCCAGAATACCCGTAGCGATAGTTTTACGCACCTTGCATTGTGGAGCTGAGTCGCCACCGATTCAAATGGTACAGCACCTCTACGGTGTGTACTTGGTGTCCCGAGGTACGCTCGTCATTGTGCAAGGTACAAGGGAGGACTATCTCTTCCGGGGCAGGTATCAGTACTATAAATACGACACTACTTCAGAGACAGGTTTCTGCAACTCGACAGCAAGATCCTCGCTTTCACCAGTTCTTCAAATATCTCAGTAAACATGTTCTCCCAGATCTCCATCTACTCCATCCTTGCGCTTTCTCTCCTTGCGGTCGCCACCCCCATCGTTGAGAACGGTGGCAAGCCCTCTACCACGGCGAAACCGCCCGCTACTACAACAAAGCCCCCTGCTACTACCGCTAAGCCACCTACCACTACGGCGAAGCCTCCAACTACCACTGCAAACCCGCCCGGTACCACGGCGAAGCCTCCCACCACAACGGTGACTGTTACTGCGCCGGGTGCTTCTGGCACCGCCGCCGCTGGTAGTTGCAACACCGGAGCTATTCAATGCTGCCAGAGCACCATGAGCGTACGCACTACTAAATATATCCCCGTCTTAAACATATCTAACGTATTGTGGCTACTTTAGGCTAGCTCCTCCTCGGGCAGCGCGCTGTTGGGCCTGCTCGGCGTCGTGCTGAGCGACTTGGACGTTTTGCTTGGTGCCAACTGCTCGCCTATCTCAGTCGTTGGTGTTGGTAGTGGCTCTGCGTGCGACGCGCATCCCGTTTGCTGCGAGAATAACTCTTTCGTACGTGGTGTCTCTTGATAGGTCATCTGTTGACCGCTGGGCTAACGTGCTATCTTTCGCAGGGCGGTCTCATTTCGATTGGCTGCATCCCCATCGAGCTGTGATTGTTCGGCTCACTGCCCGTCTGAACCGAAGAAGTGGTGGTAAGTGGTTCATAGCTTTATCAGTCAGGCCAGGACTAATACAAGTCAAGTAGCTTCTGGATTGTCGCGATCGTATATAACAAACCCGTGTTTACCACCACTCAGCTGATCTGTACCGACTATCGAACACTTGTATGATTACTTAGCATCGAGAATGAATGTGTTTCTATCTTGCATCGCGGCTGATAGTTCTGTGTCGGTGCTTTAGGGCGACCATCGTGCATACTAGACTCGCCGACAGCAGTGGAGCATGAGCGCAAGTGTCATCTAGCGATCTATTGGATGAGACACTATCTCGCCGCTTTCTAGCATGAAAGAAAGAGGGGCTGTCGGTGAGTACATTTGAGCGAGACTCCCGTATGCTTCTAGTGCGAAGTCTATCATATATCTACACGCCTACTTACTTGAGCTTATAACCATCTTCGCAGAGGCAGGCTGGTTATGAAGCTTATATGAGGATCGACCACGGGCTACATCTCGACTTGATGAGTTTTCTCCGGCCGTGAAACCATCATCTGACCTTTGTCCTTGTGGGAAGTGTACAGAGCTTTGTGATCAAACGTGTGATATGGCCACGGACGTCACGGAACATGTCAGTCAGGTACTACTGAATAAAGTACTGCTTCCACTGAAGATTGAAGCTGGAAGACTGTATTGCGCTCCAGAACGTGGTAACAGAAAGTATGTCACTTCCGTCAACTTCTCTGCCACCTAGATAGCGTTTCCCTCACGCTTTCACAGGCACTATTCATAGCGTAGCCTAGAGACCAATCGGATGGTAGACAAAGCAATGCAGTTCATCATGGCGAGAAGACCGCGGACATGCTTCCGCCCGGCGAATGTCGAACAAGTTACGGCTGAGCGCAGTGCAAGGAAATCCATGTGCTTCTTCAGGGACGGAACGCGTGTTTTTTTATCGGACAAGGCTGATGAAGATTCGCAGGTCGCAGTCACCGCCGCCTGGCAACGGTCTCGTACTGCATTGTCCAGCGAGCGAAAACGTTGTGCGTGCGAGGCCATGTTGACTTGAGAAGAAGTATTGACTTGTTCATTGAAGAGAGACTATTGTCCTCGTTGTAGCCTTTCAGCGTGTCTTGCTTTGTTCACCCGTTCGTTGCTGTGATATGGGCGTCTACTACCAAATATGGCGGGGGCATGGCTTTCGATAATGATGGCCGCTGGGCTTCGGCCAATAATTGGTTGAGGGCCAGGGCTGAACTTGATTTCGGGCCATAAAGGCCTTTGCACCTCTTCTTCACTTTCTCTTCACAACCCTCACCTCTCTCCCTTTCAACGCCCGCGTTCCTTTGCCTGGCCCGTGCTCTGTCCCCTTCCTTCTCTCGGCAGTCAACAAGCCACGCCTCTCCTTTAAATACGCACCCTAGGCTTCTAGATCTGCCCCGCCCACACACACATACCCCCACGACAGTCCACGATGCACGCGCTCGCAACTCTCTTCTTTGCCCTCCCCATCACCGCCCTTGCTGGTACTCATGAACCTTGGGCACACCGTCGTCGCGCTCAGCACTGGGAAAAGCGCGAACCTGTCACCTTCGCCCGCCGCGGTGTCCAGTACAAACTGTCGGATAACTTCTCGGGACAAGCCTTGCTTGAGTGAGTACTTACATTGTGCGTCTAAGCGACGCGACGGAAGCTAATCCGACCCCAGCAACTTCAACTTTTTCAACCAGGCCGACCCCACGCACGGGCTCGTGCAGTACGTCGACGCGCAGACTGCTAAGAATGAGGGTCTTGCCGTCGTGCAGGATGATGGCGTTGTGAAACTCAACGTCGACTCCACCACGCAGCTACAAGCCGGCCAGCCGCGCAAATCGTGTGTACCCTCATCACCTATTTCGTTGATCGATGATCTCACCTCAGCTTATCTGTAAAGTATCCGCCTCGAGTCCAAGAAGACGTACAACAGCGGTCTCTTCATTGGCGACTTCTTCGCCATGCCCACCGGCTGTGGAACATGGCCAGCGTACTGGACTGTCAACGGCAACGACTGGCCTAACGGCGGCGAGCTTGACATTATCGGTGAGTACCCACGTGTTTTCTCGATCGGCGAGCGGGCGCTAATAACCTATGATTGACAGAGGGTGTCAATTTGAACACTGACAACCAGATCACGGCGCACACGGGACCGACATGCACCCTTAGTGGCGGGCTCATCAACGCCGCAGTCGGCCATCTGGTCAGCCCGACATGTACCTCCTCGGCCGACAACAACAGCGGATGCCCCTGGAACCCACAGGGTAACGCTACCTACGGCCACAACTTCAACATGCAGGGCGGCGGTGTCTACGCACACTTGTGGGACAACACAGGCATCAGCGTCTGGTTTTTCCCTCGCAACGCTATTCCAGGAGACATCACCTCGGGCAACCCAGACCCGTCATCTTGGGGTCAGGCCACCGCCGTGTTCCCGAACAACGATTCCTGCCAGACCACCAAGCACTTCCACGACCACACGATCGTCATCAACACCAGCTTGTGTGGTGACTGGGCCGGCGCTGCGTTCAACAACGGCGGCCAGTGCTCTGGCACTTGCGATGCTTGGGTCGCTGATCCCAGCCACTTCAAGTGTAGGTATTTTCAGCTATATGGGCGTAAACGAGAGATACTCATCTACGTTTGTTGAAGCAGACGCGCACTGGGCTATTGCCAGCATCAAGGTCTACCAGCCTCAGAACTAAAAAGTTCTCTATACCTCTCCACATACCACCTATCACCCCTCATCGGTCGTTGATCACCCTTGCCCGCTTTCGCCGCCTTTGACTCCAGGCAGCACTTTCTTCATCGTGATATCCAGGTGTATATCATTCATACCTTATTTTTTCTGCTGGCCCCGGTCGGTCGGTTATAGCTTGGCAAACGGTCACAGCGCCCTTGAGTAGAGTACATAATCATCTCGTCTTATCGTTACATAGTAGGGTTAGATCTGTGGGTCTTCTGGGCAGGTGTCCCGGGCGCTGTGCATTGTCAGCATTATTGTTATCGTCTATCTTCTTGAACGTGTCTTTCTCTACCTACCTCGCCACTACTGTCTTTACTTTATCTCTGTGTCTTGCACTGTGACCGTTAGGATACCACGCAATGGAAGACTGGAGCTGTGCATACAATCGTTAATTATATGTAGAACATATCAATTGGAACTGTTAGATGTCAATCCATCCTGGTGTAGAGATGTCGAGGAAAGCCAATTACCTTCAGAGTTCTGAGCATTGTTACAGAGGTAAATCACAACTGACACTAAGCGCGACAAGTCCGAGATGGGCAGCTCATCAATCGGGTGCATATCATTGTGAATCATGTCTCACACTAAGCAGTATATACACAGTGTAAACCTTCATCTATACAACAAGTCAAAAATTCAAGTATCAATACAAACCATAATCCTCATCCCACTCATCCTCGTCTACCAACTCCTCAGGCGGCCCCCCATGCTCACTCTCCCACTGCTCCTGCCACACCGTCAACCTTTGCATCAACTCCGCCCATTCTTCCTCTGATGCTACCCCGTCCAACCACTTCTTCTCGGCCCCCTCCGCCTGCACTCTCGCCCACGCGCGACTCAACAACCTCGAATCCCTCCTCCCCCGTCTCCTCCACTCCTCCACATACCTCTTCCCATCATCAGGCAGCTTCCCCTTCTCCTTCAAATACTGTACCAACGCGTCCTGGTAATCTTGCGCTTCAGTATCGCCCCCGACCATCTTGTGTCCGACGTAATACGGGTCGAAGCCTTTCGTCCTGCGGAACTCCTCACGGTCCACCAGGGATGAGAGCATCGAAGAGCGGGAGGGGAGGAGGGAGGGGTCGGCGATGGCGTGGGAGATGAGGAGGGATTGGGCGATGTCGGAGGGACAGTTGGCGATGAGGATGGGGTGGCCGACGAACGCTAGTGCCGTCGGCGGGTGTTGAGGGGAGAGGGAGAATATGTCTTGGTAGAGGGGGAAGATGTAGCGCGTGTTGGTCGTGAGACCTTCCGCGGTGGTTGAGTTTGCGGTGGTGTACGGATCGTATTTGAGGGCGGGTGAGCGTAAGGAAGATTTGGAGGGGACGCGGGAGAGGAAGGGGACGAGGGATTGGTAGCCTGTGGCGAGGATTATTGAGTCGATGGAGGAGAGGCTCGAGCCGTCTTCAAAGACGATTGAGTCTTTTGTAAAGTGGGAGATGGGAGGCTTGACAATGACGTCTGCTTCGGGTGGGGGTTCGCTACCTTTACGGAGGGATTGGTAGACCTGTAGAGTAATATAGATTCGTGCCGTTAGAATTTTGGTGCTGCAAGTAGAATAATAGGTACGTACGGTTGTCAACTCGCTGACTTGGATGGCAGCGTCGCGCCCACTGGCTCCTCCACCGACTATGAGCAAAGTACGATTAACGTACCGCTCCGGCTCACGATAGAATATAGAGTGCTGGATCTCCCTTTTCGGCGTCCCCTCGGGTGTACTCTGCAACCACTCCTCCTCACCGTCCCAATGGGGGATTCGTGGATAGTGGTTATGTCCATTACCCACAATAAGATGATCAAAGAACTCATGGACCGTCTCAGGCCCATCCTCCCCATTGCCAGTCCGCGCAACTTCAATCTCCCACTTGCCCTCCACGGAGTTCCCGTGCCAGCCCGCCGCGATGACTGTATGATTCACGCGAATATGACTAGTAATATTATGCCGCGTGGCAAAATCGACGTGATACTGCTGCATGTACTCCCACCCAGGGAACAGCGGTGTACCCGGCGGGAACGGGTTTCCCGGGTACGTCATCGTCGGATGCGGGGTGTTGGTGTGTAAGCGGGGGTACAGGGGAGTTTCGGGGAGAGCGGGAGGGTGAGGGGGGCTGAGGTCGGGGAGCCAGACTCCGCCGACGGAGCGGCGCTGTTCGTAGAGGACGATGTTCCATGATGAGCGCACTTCTAAGGGGAGGTCGAGGAGGGTTTTGAGGATTGCGAGGCCGGCGCTGCCTCCGCCTACTATGGCGATGGACTTGGTGATGTTTGTGTGCGGAACGGGGATGGGTAGGCTAGGGGTGTCGATGTCGTTGAGAATGGGGGTGAGGGTAGACGGGTACCATGGTCCGAATGAGAAGGACAGTAGCGACACAACGAAATGTGGTAGATGCACCATCTTTACCTCTATTAGAACAACGAAGTCAATGCGAGCTCTCAATGTCGTACGAGGCCTTGTACGTACCGTGCCAGCCGTCGAGGTCGAAGGCAGAGATAGCTGCATGATGCAGGGTTAATATGCATCCAGGACGCGACTATTGAGATCGTGTCGCATGAGCGTATTCGTGAGTGATATTGCGCAATTCATAGAAGTAAATAGGAGAGCGTCTATTCACGTATGGCATCGAAGTGTAATGGTTCATGGTCGAGCCGTACAAAACATAGCCAATGGATATCTGGGCATTGCACTTCGTTGTTACGATAAGACATGGAGCCCAGCCGGAGGAGGGGGTCTCGTTAGGTCTGTTGTTCGGTCGGTGGTCGCGCGATGCCCGTTACAAAGCTCGCAAGCGTTCCGACTAGTGTTGGTAAGCAAACATGGTTTGTAATGTATCTTGAAGAAGGTTATGGTGAGCGGAAAAGAGGCTGATATGTACGGCGCGGTGCCATACCTAAGATGTACCGGAAAAGCGACGAGCAAGTCAGATTGGAATCATCGCGAAGATGCGGAAACACTCACAGTTCTGTAGAATATTGGCATCGCATCGCGCGTATGCTTACAAGAGGTTACATCACAAACTGCATGTTAATGTTAGTAGTCTGTGCTACATAATACGAGTCCCAATGCGAGGTGTGCCGTGTTGCATATCTGCCGTGCTGGTCAATTTTGATATTTATCAAAGAGCATATGGGGGGAAGGGTAAGCAGGAAGCAGCCTGTTGAGGTAATAAACGTCAGAGTCTTGAGAGTAGTGGCATTATCCTGTAGAGTATCCCATGATCGAGAACAAGCTGGAAGTTCGAGGCAATTATTTAAGGTTTGGGACGAATAGCAGGAGTGTGTGACTAAGACCGCGATGAGTCACCCGTGACTATGCGTGTGCGTGACAGAATTGACATAAAGTAGTGACCGCGCTTCGTGTGACGCCCGACTCTTAACCGACGACCGCCAGCAAAACAATGGCGAAGCCCAAGTCTGGAAAGGCTGGGGACCAAAAATCCATAACTTCCTTCTTTGGAAGGAGTGGCGGGAATACGACGACGACGAAGGAGAAGAAACCTGCTGCAAAGCCAAAGAAGGTGGTGCAGGTGGTTGACGACGAGGACGAGCCTGAAGACGACGCGGATGCTGCAGACGGTGGCTCAGACTATGTACAGGACTCGTCTGGAGAAGAGGCAGACGAGCCGGTAGAGGACGAGGATGCGTCTGCATCTGAAGTAAACGCGTCGGACGCGGAGATGGAGGACGAAGAAGAGGAGAAACCTGCCAAGAAAGCACGAGCGCTGCCAAAGGTCAAGGCCTCTGCCATAGACACCTCCGAGCTTCCCCCTATACATGATATTTCCTCGATATTCCTCGATCTTGTATCTCGCGCAAATGGACTCAAAGATGTCATACAGCAGAAACTACAAGGCCGTAAGCTGCGTGTAGCCACTATGTGTTCTGGTACAGAATCTCCTCTTCTCGCTCTGGAAGAAACCCGTCGCGCGATCAAATCCTTGTGGGAACTCGACCTGCAGGTCGAACACGTTTTCTCTTGCGAGATTGAGCCTTTCAAGCAGGCTTACATCGAGCGTAACTTTAGCCCGCCACTGCTCTTCAGAGACGTGTGTGAGCTGGGAAGCGCTCACGCGCACACCGCCTATGGCTCGCTCGCACCTGTCCCTGGTGATGTCGATCTTCTGGTCGCAGGTACTTCATGTGTCGATTATTCGAACCTCAACAACGAGAAGCAAGACATTGACGGACACGGCGAGTCTGGTCGAACGTTCCGCGGTATGCTAGACTGGGTCGACAAACATCGCCCTCCCCTCGTCGTGCTCGAAAACGTCTGCAGCGCCCCCTGGCCCAAAGTCGTAGAATATTTCCGCCAGAAAGGCTACGCCGCGCAGTTTGCACGTGTTGACACGAAGAACTACTACATCCCGCACACGCGCACACGTGTCTACCTCCTGGCTGTGAACATGAAGAATTCGGATATCCCGGAGAAGTGGCTGAGGATGGTGACGGAGATGCGCAGGCCGGCGTCGTCGACGTTGGACGCATTCCTCTTACCTTCCGACGATCCTCGTATTCATCAGGCGAGGGAGAAACTCGTCAGGGAGAGCTTCAATGGTTTGGACCGGAGGACCGGCCGTATGGACTGGGGGCGATGTGAGTCTCGTCATCAGCGTGCCAGACTGGAGGAAGAGCTTGGAAGTTCGCGGCCTCTGACGCATTGGAATAACTGTAAGTCGCGCCCTCACCGTCTTTAATCGTTATGTTGAGTGTCCTCTTTGTAGCCGGCTTTTGTAAGTTACCTGACTTTGCGTGGAACGACTGGGGTATTGGCCAAGTAGAGCGAGTCTGGGACTTGATGGACATCTCCCTGCTTCGATCGGCCAAAGAAGGGGTAGACCCTTCATACAAGACGTGAGTAATTTTCTAAACATTGTTTTCCCTATTTAACTGACACCATTATTTCAGTGTTGTCTGGAATCTGTCGCAAAACGTCGACAGAACGATCGGCTCGAGTAAACCAGGCATCTGCCCGTGCCTCACGCCATCTATGATCCCTTACCTCACCAACCGTGGCGGGCCCATGGTCGGTCTCGAGGCACTCTCCATGCAAGGTCTCCCCGTCGACGAGCTCCTCCTCACCCGTGAGACAGAAGATCAGCTCGCAGACTTGGCTGGGAATGCCATGTCTACGACAGTCGTCGGCACGTGCATCATAGCCGCTCTCATCGTCGGGAAGAAGCTGTTGAAGGAAAGCAACGACACGACGACGTACGAGCAGCATCGCTCTGCCGCTGCTATCCAAGAGGAAGACGACGTGGACGACGTCCTCATGAACATCGACAAACTCGATATCGGACAGGGACAGTCCCTTGAAGAGCATATCTCTGGCGGCGATAAGCTCAAGGAGAAACCTCTCGATCTTGCGGCTCGTGCGTCCCGCTCGCTCTCAGATCTTCTGGTCGACGCTGCACGCTCCGCCCGTTTGTGTGAGTGCGAGGGTCGCAAGGACGTCACTACTCGCCCGCTCAAGCACTGCCAGAACTGTGGCTCTACCACCTGTGTCAAGTGCGGTGGGTACCCTGAACACAGATTCGAGGATCTCAAGTTCGACGACGAGAATCCTCGTCTGCACCCGTCCGAGTTCGAGCGCGAGCTCAAAGCCTCGTTACCCATGGCGATCCTTCTCTCCAACATCACCCAAGAATCCCTGGACTCCTACCGCACATCCTCAGGTGCAGATATCCCGTCGAGCATCTGGAAGAAATGGTCCGCCGCAGTCATCCGCGCTGCCTCTTCAGAATTCCACTTCGCCGAGTCCAAACGTCAGGAAATCTGGTCCGTCGTATACCAGTCTCCCTCCGGCGTTCTCGAACTGCTCCTGCATCCTCAGCAGCCGGAGTGGCGGTTCTTCGCGAAGCCGGACGATGAAGAGCCCGTGCAGTCGGAGGTGCGAGTACGATTGGAGAGTGCGCCTGCGGGACGGCTGGTGTGTAAGGGCGAGTTACTCGAGGGGAGCTGGGAGTTTGGGTTGCCTTGCCGGGAGGAGTTCAAGGTCTCGGTGGAGGGTGATAAACTCGTACCGGCGTGGGAAGCTGAGCTCGGACTTACGGGCGAGGAGTTCAAGAACAAGAAGGTACACTCACAGTTGGACGTCAAGGTCAGCGAGGAAGACGTCGGGAAGCTCGAGCGTGATATCTCTGGTCGATATGTGCTGCACGAGAAGTGCGGTATGGCGAATGCTTCGTTGCACAAGAAGGTACCTACGCCGGAGGAGAAGGAGAAGGACCTGCCGCCGGTGTTCTTGTTTCTTGACCCGACGAGGACGGGGAAGGGCGAGGACGACTCGTTCGTGTTTTCGATTACGAGGAAGAGGTGTGAGTATGGGGAGACGAGGCCGATTATTTGTACGGTCGACGCGAGGTGGAGGCAGTCAGATGCGCAGGGGGTGAAGAAGGTGGAGTGTTGGACGCCGTGTAAGTGGGTGAAGGCGAGCGAGGTTACTATTACTGTGAGTATCTCTATTCTGCCCTCAGCTAGATCTTTGACGAACTTGTGTTTTGTAGCCTGCGGGGAACCGAAGCGCAGTGTTCGCTGTGCCTTCAGATGTGCTCACGCTGGATCTGTCTAGCGAGTCCTGTCGCAGTGCGACCGCTCTACTCACCTGTCGAGTCCCTCTCCCCGGTGAGGCTGGCAGCGAATGGCCTGTCGGCGCATGGAGAGAAGTCGACAAAGTCCACGAAAGAGGTACCTTCAAGGCCCTTGCATGGCTCACGGAGCGAGTCCGCAGCGACAACCACTTCGCCGACTGGCAGGAAGCACACGTGCACGGGTCTCAGGACGATTGCGAGCGATGTGCCCCACGACCGCCCGAGATCAAGTGGGCGAGGAACGATAAGCGGAGGATCGTCGCTGTGGAGGATACCGCGCAGGCTGGTGCGTACGAGCGGGCGTTGAAGCGACGCCCTGCACCGTTCGTGACGCAGCTCAAGCTCGACGAGAGTGGTGTGGGCCATGTTCGCATTGGTATCAATATCGCGTCTTTGATGCATCGTGCTATGTCGAGGCTGCCGAAGGAGGGACGCACCGAGCCTGCAACTGTGGCCTGGCGGCTTAACAGTAACTTTTCACCTATGGCTACGCTCCAGCTTCCCAAGTTCCAGATACTGAGCAATAGGCACGATGACTCGCATAGCCAGCCGCCGTCATTCAAAATTCCTCTTAGGCCCGAGCAGCTGAGGTCGTTGACGTGGATGTTACGGCAAGAGGCCGCGGACGCACCACCGTTCATGGAAGAGGAGATCTCGGAGGCTATCCTCCATCCTCTCGGCTGGCGAGTCGAAGGTCGTGCGCAGAGGCCTAACCGTGTTCGTGGTGGTGTTCTTGCTGACGAAGTCGGTTACGGCAAGACTGCTATCACTTTGGGTCTTATCGACTGTGCTGCCAAGGACGTGCAGAAGGAGTTCTCGAGGGCCGATGAAATCCCAGGTAAAATCGCCGTCAAGGGTACTTTGGTCATCGTCCCGCCTCATTTGACTGGTCAGTGGGAGTCCGAGTGCAAGAAGTTCGCTGGGAAGCGGTTCAAGGTCGTCAACCTTACGACTGCCTCCAACCTCAATTCTACGAGCGTTGAGGACATCACGGAAGCTGACATCATCATTGTTGCGTCTAACCTCTTCCGCAGTGGTGTATACCTCGAGAACCTCGCAGACTTTGCTGCTGCTGGCGGATTGCCTGAGAAGCAAGACGGCCGTTACTTCGATGCGCGATTGGAGGTTACTCTCAAAGGCCTGGAGAAGCAGGTCGATCTGTTGCGGAAGTCAAAAGGCCCTGAGCAGGTCTTGGCGAAAATAAGGGCGGCTTTGAAGAAGGGTGAGTACTTGAGGATGAAGTTTCTACACCTGAGCTTATGTGTGTCTCCATGATTCAGGTCAAGAGGAGGATCAGCTCATTGTTCAGACGAAGCGACTGAAAGGAAAGTCGTACCGCGACAAGGCCATGGCGCAGGAGTCCGAGGTGAAGAAGCCTCAGCCTCAGAGCACCCGGAGTCCCCAGGCCGCAGTACGGAACGGGCTGAAAATGGAGGTCGTGGTCCCGCCAGCTCGCAGCAAGTTTGCTGGTACACCTCCGCCGAGCTCCCCTTCCGTTAAAGCTGAAACGACTGCCGATGACGACTCCGACGTCCCGGTTCAGCCAAGGAGAGCGGCCGTGAAACGCAAGGTTATCACTCTCTCAGACGATGACGACGACGAACCTGCACCCTCTGTCAAGAAGCCTACGAAGAACGGCAAGCCCAAGAAGGCCGCTTCGTCAGACTATGAGGCGTCGTCTGACGAGGACGACGTAATGGAGGTTGACTCGGATGAGGATTCCAAGCCGAAGAAGAAGCTTCCTGCGAAAGGTAAAGGGAAGACGGCCTCGAAGAAGGGGAAGGGCTCGGCTAGCAGTGGTGTCAGTTCCGAATCTGAAGCCACCGACGGTATGGACATCGACGAGCCTGTTGGTGCCAAGAGCAAAGGCAAGGGCGGAAAGACAGCCAAGAAGCGTCGTACATCCGACTCGAGTGACATTGATGACGAGGACACCAAGAGACCTGCGAAGAAAGCCAAGAAGCCGCGTCGTGGTGAAGCTGATCCTTGGAAACTTGGGTCGTCGGCGGTGAAGAAGGATTACGAGCAGATGAAGGCACCACCGCTGGAGATATTCCACTTTGCGCGGAAAGTCGTCGATGAGTATACGTACCTGGAAGGACGAACACTCTCGATGATAACGAAGCTCACTGCTGAGCGTCATTGGGTGCTATCTGGTACTCCACCTACTGCTGACTTTGGTTCGCTGAAGACGATTTCTGCCTTCCTCAACATCCATCTTGGAGTCAACGATGACGGTGAAGGAGAGTCCGCCAAAAAGCGGAAGCGAGAGCAGACAGGTGAGTTCGCGGTTATGATTAACATTTTGAGTTGACGCCAATGTTCGTCTAGACGTCGAGAAGTTCCACAGCTTCCGCGAGGTGCATAGTCTGGAGTGGCATGCTCATCGTCATGAGCTTGGTCAGGCTTTCCTCAACCAGTTCGTCCGGCAGGTGAGCAACGATGCTGCAGCACTTACTATGTGATTCTCACCCTTTCTTCTTTGTAGAACATCGCCGAAATAGACGAGATTCCCTGTACCCATATGATTGAGAAGATCGTCCTTCCTGCCGCCGAGAGGGCTATTTATCTCGAGCTCGACCATCACCTGAAGGCTCTTGATATGACCGTCAAACGCGGGAAGAAGACTGAGAGCGACCGAGAGAAGAGAATGGCTCTCGTCCTCGGTGAGAGCGCGTACGTTTTGATTTTTTAACTTGGTATGGCTACGTGTAGCTAACTGTAATTCTCAGTTCTGCGGAGGAGGCCCTGCTCAAACGATGTGCCCATTTCGACTTGGAAGCGAAAAAAGACAACGCGATGAAGGCCTGCGAGATCATCGTTGCGGAGCGAGAGGCACAGATGGATGATTGCAAGGCGGAATATATCCGACTCGTGAAGAAGGCCGTGATTCAAGAGAAGGAGATCGGCAAGATCGCTGTTGATGAATCTCTGTTCCAGGAGCACGCCCGAGTTTTGCGCGCGAACCAGACGACCGACGGCGACGCGGAGTCGACTAAGTTGTTAGTTAAGTTGCTGGATGACGCCAAGGTACCCGTTCTCAACGCCCCTCCAAAAGCCAAGGGTGCCCCTCCTGTCCTCACCGAGAAGCAAAAGGCCAAGATCTGGGAGCATCGCGAGTTGACTCATGAGATACGCCGAGTCGCGAAGGAGCTCGTTGGTCGTATGCGCTCACTACGCTACTTCCGTGCAGTCCGTGATTTGCAAAAGCCCGAAGAGGAACGCCCCAGTGTGTCCTGCCCCAGGTGCGGCAAGGAAGGTCTGCCTCTAGAGGACATCTCCATCAGCTCTACGTGCGGGCACATGGGGTGCAACGATTGCGTTAAAGAAGCAGCCACTGGCGAGCACTGCATCTATACGACGTGTAGATGCAATGTTAAGCTTCTTAACATCATCAAGGCGTCCTCCCTGGGCGTGGACGATGTGAGAGATGGCAAGCGTAAGCACTACGGGAAAAAGCTGGAAGAGGTCATTAATTTGATCAAGTGCGTATTTTTTTTGCATACTTAATGTCGAGCCTCTGATCATTAATAATTTCCTCGTAGAAATCGTATTCCCGGCGATGAGCGTGTCCTCATATTCGTTCAATTCCCGGATCTCATGAAGAAGGTTGGTGAAGCTCTTGACACCAACAAAATCAAGTACCTCGAGATCAAAGGTTCTGCATCAATGAAGTCCAATAACTTGCTCAAGTACCAGAACGATACGTCCGAGCGCGTTCTGCTCCTTAACGTTATGGACGAGAGCGCTAGCGGAGCGAATCTTACAGGCGCAAACCACGCGATATTCCTTTCGCCTTTACTCGCTCAAACTCAGGAGCAGTATGTCTCTTGCGAGACTCAGGCTATTGGACGAGTCAGGCGTTACGGCCAAAATAAGCATGTACGCATCTGGCGATTCCTCAGCTTGGATACGATCGATACCGAAATTATCGAACAGAGGACGGGTCGTGACGTCGACGGGAACCCCGTGCAGGTATAGGAAACCTGAAACCGCGTCGCAAAAATGAACAAGAGGGGTGAAATCTGGTGTTGTTTTGTTGTCGATCATGTTGTGCTTTTCGTAGCTTTATTGTATAGTCGCATCTTCGGACCATCTCGCATAGTTATCTAACACTGTTTGTAATAGAATTCCATCACTATAATCTTGTTTGTCACTATAAACACCTTGACCATCGTTCCCTGATGTGCTGTACGTGCCGTACCCAGTCCGGAATGGACTCGGTCAACTTGTCCGCACATAGAACGAGCTTCGATCGCGGGAGTCCTATGTGTTTCAAACCTGTTTTAAGTCGCTGCGGCCACGAACAAGGCGAATTACCATAAAGGGCAAAGAGCCGACGTTGTTCGCCCGCCGCGGATGACCATACATGGCGCATTGACCGCCCGATCGGCGTCTCTTATGCGCGGAAGCTCTCGCGCATATGCATCCGCACGGCAATTGTAAATGAGACAACGCTGTGCACAACTTGAAGTATATGCTTGAAGCTGCAATGTATAAAATCAGGAGAACATCGAGAGCAAAGTACACCACTTATCCTCACTGCCACGCCCCAACCAGTCAACGATGCTCACTTCCACTCGCACTTCAAAGGTAGCGCTCTTAGCGGCGGCTGCCTATCATGTTGGCGGTGTATCTTCCCTTACCGTGCCCTTCAGGCGTCAGACGGCTGCCCCCACCACCGACCCTTTCAACTTTAGTGTTTCCAACTTCGTAGGTGACCAGATGGTAGTCTATACAGCGAACGTTACAATCGACGGGCAGTCGTTCGAGGTATGCACACAGCTCGCAACCCTCCTATTGGTCGCTCACCGGTATTTTCAGGTCCAGCTCGACACAGGCAGCTCGGACCTTTGGGTTAATACGCAAAACATCACCTTCGCCAACGTGAACAACACTAACCTGAAAACTACCATCCGTTATGAGTGAGTTGCTGCACATCCACGTTTAAGTACCGAACTTACCCTAACTCGCAGAGATACTACCGAGGCTAGCGGTGACGTATATTTGGCTGCCGTCCAATTTGGCAACTACAGCATCCCGCAGCAAGCATTCAGTGCGCCCTCCTTCACTGCGTTTTCTCGATACTAGCTGACTAGGGACCTAGTTAACGCAAATGGAACCAACGCCACTGCTGACAACGATCTCGGCCTTCTGGGACTCTCGTCGTGAGTAGTTTAACGTGATGAGGCTGAGAAAAATTGAGTCTTACGGTCGATCTTCAGGAGTGCGGTCTCGCGCGTATACAGCAAGTTGAACAATACCGAGTACAACGGTCAGACGGTGATGCACAACCTCTTTGGCGCATACCCCAACATTTCTACATACATCACCTTCTTGCTCACTCGTTCCAACCTCGGTATTTCGGATGGTGGTATCTTCACCATCGGCGAGACGGATCCTAACTGGACGAAGGTTCTCGACCAGCCACAGATCGAAGTGCTGACAGAGACAAATCAGTGGATCACCTTCATGGGGGGTGTATCAGTGAACGGGAAGAACTACACTGGACACGGATTCTTGTAAGTCCAAACCCTGTGTCCGAAGGAAACGAGGCGTACTCACAGCTGTTCAGGTCCGAGATCCCGAAAGAAGAAGCTGACGTTCCTGAGAGTCTTAAGGACAATCTCGTGGCCGTCTTTGACACCGGTACCGCAACTGGTGAGTGAATGGGCGAGGAGCACAGGAGCACTCACTCATCATTATCCTGTGCTTGCTTAGCTCTCGTTCCGCAATACTATTGGGATGCAATCTACAAGGATATACCCGGCCTCAAGAAGGTTGTGGACGGTGTATACGAGTTTCCCTGTGACACGAAGCTCAACGTTACGATGTACTTCAAGTAAGTTGAGTTAACCACGTGTGACATTACGCAGATCACTCACCTCACGTCAGTGGCACGGAAATCCCTATCAACCCTCTGGACTTGTCAATGCTGGCAACTAACGACAAGAACGAGACGGTCTGTGTCAACGCCCTGGGAGCACAGGACTTCGAAACTTCGGTTCATCAGTCGAACGATTTCACTCTTGGTGATGCTTTCCTCCGTAATGTCTACATCCTTTACAACTATGGAAACTGGACCTCCACAAACGACGCACCTCCTTACATTCAATTGCTGCCCGTAAGTAGCTGCTTATCCGAAGCAACGCGGTTGATGCTAACAGATCTTCTCCAACAGACGACGATCCAGTCCAATGCTTGGAACGACTTTGACTCGCTCAATGAAGCTCGCATGAAGCAGTGGGAGCAGCTTGGCGGCCAGTACACTCCGCCCAGCAGAAAGTAAAAGGGAGCTTGTAATAGGGCGAGAATGCTGGCGAAGGGTACAAGCGTACCGCGTTCATTCTTGGACTTGACATTTATCTTTATTATACTGCTACTCTCTTCTTTTGCTCCTGTGTCTTTGAGTATTTCTGGAACCGATCGATAACTTATTGCACCATTATGTTTATCTATGCCTGCACGTAATCATACACGAGAATCATTATATAAAAGAGTGAGAACATACATCGCGCAGCACCGTTGCCGCCTCGCTTCTACCAGCGTCCCCATTCATGATGCGTCGGGCGCGAAGGTAGCCAGAGTTCGCCTCACTTCGACGACATCACATAGCCTGTGGTATCCAGTACCTGTTTACCGCAGATAGCACAGACACCCCGTTTGTATGCACAGCCTGATTGCGGTCATCAATAAGGTTAAGGCTAGACGAGGGTTATGCCCACTCACCGTGGCAGTACTTCGCCTTATTCTGCGTCACCGTCGACTTACAGTCCTTGCATTTGTTCTGGTAAGGCTGGAACCGAGGGGTTAAGTGTGTAGTTTGACTATTGCAAGATGTGATAGCTCACCTGGAACCTGTTCTTCGAGCTCCCCGGCCGACTCAACAGCTTGTTCTCGCCAACCTTGCGAGAGCCATCCTTGATGGACTGCGACGATGATTTGAAAGGGTCTGGGGCTGCCAGCTTCGAGGTTTTCTACAGCACGTAGTAAGATATATGTGAAAATAGCACATACTTCGAAGATTACTACTCACACTCTCGCATTTCTTACAGACCATGATTGTGTGGTAGTGGTGGTACAAGACAAGGTGCCACAACGTCCGTCTTCTCAGGCATGACATAATCGAGCGCTGGTGCTGTATTAGGCAAAGATAAATTTCCGAGGACTCGGGGTCCGCCGACATACGGGAACTACTAACCACCACAATCGCTGCTATAGCTATGCTACGACCTTCAATGGTACCCAACATGTTTAGCTCACGCTGAACGTATTGCATATATACTCATAGGCTGCTGCAACTATGTAGCGAGTCGACCCTGCGCGAGGGACTACGGTGAGTATATAGATTGTCTACCTCTGCATTCACCTTCTTCAAGTGAACCACGATTGCAACATACAATGCGACAGATTATACCTGTGATGCATTGGTCTCGATCAGTCAATACTCGTAACACAAGTGCCGAATCGACGTATCTTTTACCGGTGGCCGCTGTAACCCCTCCCCGTGCACGAGTCGGCGTAACAGAGAGCGAAGATCTAATTCAAGCATACCGTCACATACTCGTGAAACCAGAATCAGTGGGGGACAACGAATTGAGAGTCACTCACAGATTAATCATGCCAGCGAGCTCTAAAAAGAATGCGAGGAATATTGACGCTTCATTGAAACGACGGTGGGCTATACAGTGATCACGCGAGTAAACCCCACTCAGGTAGTTTGGCCTACGCAGGTTCGCTTTGATCTAGCGAAGTCAACGGGTGTCTACATACTCGGACTTGCCAAAACGCTTGGTCGGAGGCTTCCCGCAGACGATCTGCGAAATTATACAACGGACACGTATCTTATCCTTTCTTACACCGAGCTGTAAGCTATAACGCACAAGAAAATTGTACTCCGGAGTGACGAGGACTCCTTGGCATCTCGGGAGACAGAGGAGTACGAGCCCAGCACAACAAATGACGATAATCTCGAGCGAACGGATGACGATGGGTTCAATACCCCCTGTGCTGGTTATTTCTTGGCAAGGTTGTGTCCTCGATAGTTGTACACAACGGAAGGGTAGCCTGCACTTGGCCTCAAACATTGCCCTGATCTCAGCTACGACTGCAGCTTCTTCACAGCATCCGCGACGAATGATTTCTGGCGAAATGGCAGCTTCTATCCATTGACAGCAGGGCACACGTCCCTTTACGCCAAGCCGTAAACTGCATCTACATCGCCTTCTCCGTCCGTTTCTTGGCGTATCACCCCGCGCCCGCGCCTTTTTTGACATTTTCAGGTAGTGGGTGCTGTGGGTCCACTTCTTGCCTAACTCAGGGTATTCCACAGGAATGCGCTACCTGCTCACCTCCAGCGGCCATTGGTAGTAAACGCCCACTCTCCTGCATCGTGGTTGATTCACAGGGAGTGTCGAGCATAGGTATAAAAGGTATTCTTATTCCTTAGTAAACAGCATCGGCATTCGACTGCTCTTCCTCTCATCCCCTTTGCGAACTCAGCTTCCCTGCACCACTTCTCCTCTCACAACCCCTCCGAGTTCTACGATGCCCAGCATGAAACTCACCTCTACTCTCCTCGCTGTTGCTTGCCTTGCAGCTTCCTCCTTCGCAGCTCCCGCAGGAAGCGCCTCCATCTCTGCATCAGCTGCCACCCAGACTGCGCCATATGCTAGCGAGAACTCGAACAAGCAGTTGTGGAGCCCCGACCAGAATGTCGCCCCGGTGCCCATCCGTGGCACTCTTGGAGCGACTATCCTCGGTCCCCAGAACTTGGCCACTGATTTGCAGAATGCGGATCTGCTTGCCCCGCCCTCGACCGACTCTGGCACTGTGTGAGTAACCTAACGCAGTATACATCATGAAAGACATTGAACTAAATTTGCCTC